>BMAW01026146.1:910928-1044740 GCA_019974015.1 Nephila pilipes
TATATATATATATATATATATATATATATATATATAAACAAGAGTATCTTTCAATAAGTTCTAACAAAATCTGAGAAATTGCCCCAGTAGCATCGGATATGGTTTGCTTTTAGTAAACATCATGATTCCATATCCAGGTGTCATCGAAGGTGAAAACTAGACACCGAAGCAATGAAATTTTGATTTGGCAGGAAAGGACTACGAAATAAAAACTTATGACCCAATGTCAAATTTGTTTCTCCCCCGTTTAACAGATGGCAGCACCCAATTTGCCATCAGTCTTGAAATACAAGTACTTTATTTAATTATATATGTATATATATATATATATACACACACACACATATATATATATATATATATTTGGTTTTATAGCTAATTTTTTAAAAAGAATTGTTGAGTGAGTCAGTTTGACTATTAATTCTGGAATAACCAAGCATCCAAACCTGTGATAGCATTACCTTATGCTCCATTCTACTCTATTTTACCTCATTTTTATGTTCGTTTTATTTTTTATTTAATTTTTTTTTTTTTTTTCATTTTCAATCAGATTAATTTATTTTCGCTCAATTTAATAATTTTTAAATTTAAGTATTTTTAAAATTTATCTTTAATTTATAATTGTTTCTTCCGCATTTAATACTATATTTCAGCAATCTTTAAAATATTTCTACATATAATGATAATATCTTGTATTTGTTATATATATGTACTTAATGCTTTTACGAATAATTTTCATTACTTTCCTGATTTACTATGTTTTGTTTATTTACATCTTATTTTTTAAAATTATTTCTAGCTTATAAATTTTTCTTCCAATCTCATTTTTTGAACATGTCCGTATGGTGTATTATTGTTGCACTTATAATGTGGTAATAGTTTCATGCTTATGATATAATAAATTAATATTAGACTAATATTTTATTAATAACTTGTATTTTTTTACCGTTTTGTTATATTCTGGTAGTATCATACTTTTTTAGTATACATATATTTCCTACATTCACAATTTTTTTCATTTAGTTTTCTGTTTTGATTCAGCATTTATTTTGAAGTTTTAAATATTTTACTGACTAATTTTTCATATATATATATATGCGTGCGTGTGTGTGTATGTGTGCGTATGTATATATATATATATATATATATATATATATATATTATTTGCATAATATATTTATATGTAACACACTTCACTACAGTCAATCTCATTCTTGCGAGAGATAGTAAATTTTTAACATTAGTGACACCGCACTTTTAAAAGAGTATTATTAAAAAATGAAGGTCTGGTTTGGAAATTAAGAGCAAATAAAATTTAAAATAATTTTAAATATAATTTTTTTATGATTTCTTGGTCACTATATTATTGTTCAGAATGCTTAAAATTAGAAGATAAATAAATACGTTTTATAATTAAATTCACCACTTCCTACACATGTATTGTATTGAAAATTCTTCCCATTATTTTTTTTCTTTTTAAAACTGAGCAACTTCATTATCCGTTCGACGGCAATTGTTTCATTTAATGATGAATTTTTCTTTGATCTTTATATTGTATGGAAGAATCTTTATTAGCTTCTTTTAGTGTAAATCAGTTTGACGAGTATTAATCTCATTAAAGAAACATTCCAAATTTAATTCCTGGAGAAAACAAATTTTTATTTTTAATAACATTAGAACGATGAAATAGTTAAAGTTATATTTTAGTTCCTCATTACTGTGAGTTTTCATATCTAATTTATATTCTTTATTAATTGATATTGCTTTTATTTTCGCAATTCTTATCTTTCTTAATTAAGTTTGGTCGTCCTATATCTACTTTATTGAACTGGTAAGCAAATTCCACATTTTGGGTAAAATTTCTTTTTTTAAATATCTTTAGCTTTTTAGGCCCTGTATTTCCAAATAAGCAACTCGGCCATGTTGCAATTAAAACTGATATAAGTTGTGCCTTTAATATTAAAAGATTGAAAGTCACTTATTATTTTTTTACAATTTTAAGTCTGCATTTCTTCTCTAACGACCCTGCTTTGGTGTGCCAGATTAGTTTATTAAATCAATGATATTTAAATGTTCAAAGCCTATACAAGAGATAAGTATATCGCATCTAGAAACTAAATATTACTTTAAAAAGTACATATTCTTAAGAATGCTATGGGTCGGTATAACCATATTTTTTTCCATTCCATTTTGTATTTGGTCACCATAGTATTCATTGATTAATTTACATGGTTTTTTGAATTAATGATATCGTGTTACTATATTTTCTTTCATTTTTTCCTCTCAGAATGGACGACATTCATTTTGAGAGGATATTCAAATCACAATCAAGTGCTATGTAATTTTATTCATTCTCAGTTTCTTTATTCATGTGCATTTTCATATGTCACTTCCGTACTCTAACTCTAAACAGCATTTTCTTCACGATGGAGAAGAATTTACAACTAACTATAGAATAAGAAAGCAGGCTTGTGTATCAAATTGATTAAATTCTTAAATTAGAGCCTCACAAAATAATTAGAAGCATCACATTTAAAACAAAATAGATATCTCATGAAAAATTACATTTTAAGAATTGCACATCCAATGATTCCATAACTTTCCAAAATGGAATGGATTTCATCTGTATTTATAAAACATTCATTAGCAAGTCAATTAATAAATAATATATTCCCTACGTTTCAAATTTTTTCCCTTCCTTTACATGTCTCAAAAAAAGACAACACCCAAAAATTCTACACAGTTATATTCACAATCAAGTACTTTGCTCACCTGCATTTTTCTATATCATTTCTGTATTCATGATAATTTTTCAACGCGTGGGAGGGGATTTACAATACATTAAATTTCACATTTTTTTTTTTCTTTTTTTTCTTTTTTTTTTTTTTTTTTTTTTTTTTGTTCCTTAAGGGAAGAGTAATACAAAAAAATTATTCTCCTAGATATCTGACTAGGTGAAAAGAAATATTTATCACGCACCCCGATCTAAGTGTCGCCTTAATTCCTCCATCGCAATCCAAGTCCCGTCTGAAATGGTCGTCTGGTGATTCTGAAGAATTCATTTCCTATGAGGCCGTCATTTAAACAAGAAGCAGTCTTCCTATAAAAAAAAACGAAGAGACAGAGACTAATGCAGTTAATGGTCTCTGCAATGAGAAGAAGCGACTCTGAAATGTCTATGGTTAATGCATGGGAACGTGACAGGTTGCGGATGGGTCTTGTTCAAGAAGGGACTAGACGGAAGGTCATGAAGAGAAAGTGGTAATCCATCAAAGAGAAAAGAGGGTGGAAGGGTGGAGCAACTGCAAAAGGAATCAGAAGGATAGAATTATGTTTTCCATCGTTCGCTTTTGATGATGTACTTCCCGTTAGATGATGACTCATCTAATCAGGGAGCTACAACGCTAATACTGGATACGACATGCATCACTCTATCTAATTCAATATTTGCACCAAACAAACAGACAAAATATCTATGAATGCTATATGTGTTGGTGCTCGTGTCATGTTTATGCATGTACAAAAATATGCAGCATAATTATTACCTAAATATACATATAATGAAGTTATTTACTAGTATCATAGCTTCAGGTTTGTTTAAAATAGATCATCAATATTAGACCGAAGCTTTTAAATAAATGTAAAATCTTATAATTTTAAGTGGACATTTATATTTGAATTCTGTGTGTTATTAAGTCTGCTAAGACAATGCTAACCCTAAATGCCTAGTTTAAATGTGTATTTTATTCAGGAGCAATATTTGCATTTGTAGAAATATACATAGTAGCACACTTTGTCAACAAAGAAATATAAGGAAATTTTTGTTTTCGATTTGTTTTTAAAAAGATCAATTCCCTCAGTACTGTTCCTATTTTATTTTCACACAAGAGTTATATCAATTTCTGGAATTTTAATTCAAAATATATTCTTTTGTCAAGAAGTTGCTATGCATAAAAAACTACTTTCCTAAAATCTCATAAATCCATCTGTTTAAAATACACTTAAATTGTTCTTTAATGCCTTATCTCCTCATTTTTCATCAACATAATATGAAACAAATTTAGAAGTCAATGATGTAGTAACTTATGTATGTCACTGCTTGCGTAAAATTATTTTAAAAGTCAATGTTAACATGTATGAATTTACTATTAGGATATCACTTTTGTACATGTAATATCATTGCCATAAGAATTTACGCATAAAGCTACATGTCCGGCAGATATTTAATTGTTAGAAATTCAGCGTGATTGTGCATTGCGTAATGCTACCAGAGAGCGTTGAGCTTCGTTCTCCTTGGATTATAAAACAGGTAAGCAGAGCTTGTTTGCGTGTATTCAATCTGTTGCAAAGGAACACTTTTTAACTAGAGATGCCATTACACCACCATCGGAGACAATATGAGCAGCTGTCAGAGTTCGAGAGTGGAAGAATCATAGGGATCATGGAAACCAGGTGGTCTGCTCGTCGAGTAGATCACCGCTTACGCCGTTCTGACTTTACTGTGAGATGTTGGGACAGGAGGACAAGATAGAAGTCTGTTACACGGTAACCAGGTTCAGGACGCCTTCTACAGACCAATAGTCGTCACATCATATGACACGCATGTATAGCACCAACTATCCCATTGTCCACTACCCATACACAGGCAGCACCTTCACTACGGCCCTTTGTGTTAGCTCGTATCATCTCAACGCGCCTGGCTAAAGGTCAGCTGCTATTTCGGCACCCATTATGTGTACTGTCATTGACACTTACTCACCGTCGCTTCCATTTGGAGTGGTGTCGCGCTCGAAGGGATTCGACTACAAATGAATCGAATCAGGTCGTCTCTAACAACGAATCTAGATTCAATTTGGGCAGTAATGACAATCGGTAACGAGGGAGGAGACCCCATAGTGAACGTCTCAATCATGCCTTCACTGTACAGCGGCACATCTCTCCCACAATAGGTGTGATGGTATGGGGTGTCACCGCATACGACACACGGTCACTCCTAATATTGATCCATTACACCATGAGAGCCCAGATGCACGCTCGTGACATTCTTCAGCCACATGTGTTGCCACTGATGATTGGATCCCAGGAGCCATTTTTCAACAGGAAAATACTCCCTCTCACACAAAGCAAGGGTTTCACAGAACTGCCTCTGCTACATTTCCACCCTTTCCTCACCTGCTCGATCCCCACATTTGTCGTCGATCGAGCATATATGGGATCATTTAGGACGGTAAATTGGACAGCCAACGAGTTTGGTCGAATTAAAAGCACATTTACAGCAAGTGTGAAACGAGATGTCGCAGAACATCATACGGGAATTGTATGCTTCAATAATCGACTGTATCACATTGTGCATTCATGCTACAGGGGGGCCAACAGGGTACTAAGACCTCGATTCATTTTTAATTTTTTTACTGTAAATGATCGTTTCGCTTTGGTTTTCTAATCACTTACTTACATGAATGTTGTTCTTACGTATGTAAAATTTCATTTTATTCTGACAGTTCTTTCTTGGTGCCCAATATTTGCGGCAATGAGTGCTTATGAATGACTTTGGGATCAATATTTTAATGTTTTATTTATTGTAACAATTATCTATTCTGGAAATATAAACTTTTCCCATGTACGTATTCAGTGTTAATATCAAACACGTATTATTAATAATTCTTCTTTCAAATAAAAGTATACAGTTAAATATGCATATTCTCGTACAGAAATCACGCTTAAATTCTCATTACATATCCTGATTAAAGCTGAATTTATTTCAAAATTCTATTTAAAATCATCATATATAAACTTAATTAATGTTCTGAAGCCTTCGGTTTTTTTAGGTACAAAAACAAACAAATTTTTATGATTAAGTTATAGAGCGTTTGCAACTAGATATTAATGTGTGTTTCACAAACAAACTAATTAATAATAAGAAAGTAATAAAGTGCCTTAAAAACGATTAACTATATTTTTTTTATAAAATGAAAATTATCATTTGCAATAAAAACAATTCATTAAGAAATATCCATTAGAAGATTGCAAGAAAAACCATCTTTCATAATGAATAAATGTGAGTACCTATTTATATATGAAACGAAAAAAATACACTGAATAAATATTTATTATAATAATTAACTAATGTAAAATAAAAGTATCACATATTACTGGTAAAATATATATGCAGGTTATGAAATTATATGTATAATTAAAATCTGGCGTGGAACATTACCATTTTCATTCTATTATTTAAATTGCCGACAATGTCTCACGTAAACATGAAAAGCAAATGCATTTAAAAACTAAAATACTCACTATACGGCATATAATCTTTTTATGGGCTGAAATTACTACTTATTTAAATAAAAAATACCATATTTTGAAATTTTAAATAATTATGGAAGTATTTTTGAGTTAAAGAAATATTTAATTCTCACTAAATACAATGTCATTTTCATTTTTTTTTAAAAAAAAAGGGAATAGTATTGTTATTTAAGTGTTTACTTTTAAGACCTGAAAATCATAAATGGTAGTTTTTAGAATCATTAAATACACTTTGTAATATAATTTCTCGTTAACTTTAGGAAATATAAAGCAAAACAATTTTCATATGGCGAAGCTTATATTAATAATACTTATTAATTTATATTTTTGTTAAAATTTTAAATGTTTGTGTTATAATTTAATTCCAAAAAAGGCTGCCAAAATTTTTCTACATTTCTCGATTTACTTTTACTATAATATGCCTCAAACATTTATTAAAATCTTTTTAAAATACTTTGAAAATTTTGTAATTGCGTCTCCTTCATCTTTTTAAACATTTAGAGATAATTAGTTATTAGTAGCATGAAAGCAATAAAAATATGAGTGAAATAAATAAAAAAATAGATACGCAATTTTATACTAAGTTTAAAACATATTTGAATATTAATTTTATAAACATTTCATATGCATATGCCGCTATACATATAATTATTTTCATGCTGTGAAAAGTAAAGTGTCACGCTAAAGCTATTTGCTTAAAATTCTTTTATTTGAATCAGAAATACCATTTAATCGAATATACAAATTTCTAAACTGCTATTAGATAAGATCACATAGTTTAAACAATTTTTCAGAACAGAAAACGTCAGGTATTCAGAAATTGACTTACGCTGATGTTGTAAACAGATAAAAGAATTGCTAGAATAGAATTATCTACATTTTGATCAAATAGAACAGGTCACTCAAATTGATACAATTGATTGATCGTTTATCGTTTATTAATGTCACATTTAGAACCCGTAAGAGGATTTACTGGTAACCGAACCTTCTAGTTTCTACCCACAATCAAGTGACGATGACGTCATCTAAGTTAGCTTCTCATTTTCTTAACCTCCACATCACGCTAATATGAGGAATTCGATCCCAGGAAGATTTAACGTGTATCAAATCCGCAACACAACGTGTCTTTTTTGGAATCAGGGCTCGAACACGCATCTTGGTTAAAAATATTGGAGGCCACAATTTTTCTCCCGCGATCACGACCACGCGATTACCGTAACCACATAAATACATTGAGACAAAAGATAATTGACGTAGGAAATACAAGCTTTCGACTCGCAATAAGTTTTATAATATAGCTTATTACGAGCTAACAAAACCAATAAGTATTTCGTTATTATCTGGATCTCAAAATGTTGCTGTAATGATATATTTCTTGTCGATTAAGTTTTATAAAGGATTGTTGTTTGTGGTGAAGATTCATGTGTGCTCTCGGTTTTCCCATTAGAGTGTTAAGTCTGAGTCCAATGATAACTTGGAAAAAAGCTTTCTTTCTGAATGGGTTTATCAACTCATCAAATTTAATAGAAATTGAAGTTATATAGTGTAGGTTGTTACAAAGGGAGGATAATTAATGCAGGTTATACTCGTATTAGTACAAATCCGCTTCAAATTATACTTCAGAATTAAAACCTTAGAAGTATAATCTGATGTTCTGGGCAATTTTACTGCATAAGTGAAAAAGTACTTTAGCAAACCAAAGAACTATTTTAAACAGCACAATCAAAATACTTGCAACTCTTTGCATAGAAGATAAGGAACCGGGGGAAAAAATTAAACTACGCCCTCCATACACATTCTTTTCTATTTTTACAGCAGATTTATAAGAGGAACCGTGAGTAGTTATAGGAGAATTAATCTTTGAAACTAAAGATTTAAGAGGTACACACACACACCGTGCACATAAAACGATCTTAATCCAATAAATCATTTAAATGAAAAATTGAAATACGATTCAATACAACATCCTTTATCTATCCTCTCTTTCATTTTTAACAATAAGTTTACGAAACGAATAATAGGGAATCACTGGTAATTCCCCCGTAAATTAGGTATGGATGTAAATCGATTTGTGCACGCCGTTAGGTAATCAACATATTTATCAACTATTAACTAATTTTAATAACAAATTACCATCCTAAGATAATTGTGAATCCCTAATACTACACTACAAATATTTTTCAAGTTTTTAGAGAAAGAAAATTTCACCTGAGATCTTTCTCAATATCTTACATTGGGGAACTTTTGAAATAATTCCTAGTAATAATTTATAACGAGAATCTCTTCTATATATAAAACGCACCTTTCCATGAACCTCAGTTAATAATTTTAAATCAGAAACGGATAATTTTCTCTTGTATATCGGTCCCAATAACATTAATGATTCCAAAACGCGCTATTCGAATTACGTATGACATTTTATTCTTATCCTGAAAAGTAATTGCAAATTATTTATTATGTCCAGGTTTTACGTCTTACTTAACAGACCTTATGAAGTTAAAAAACCCATGATACTTCTCTCAATGACTTTAAATAAAGGTTAATCAGTTTAACTTCATATCTATATTCGTCTTCTTCCAAAAATGATTGATACTTCGTCCCTCCCGTCTTGAATTCAAATAAAAAAGACTAAGTATCCGAATAAATGGACTGATTTTTCTCTTTTACTTCATGTAGCTTGTTCAGGCTTTGAGATGCCCAAATTATCTTCCTGACTCAGTAAGTGTTCGAAACGCCCTTCTACGGCGCTCCTCTTCTCTTGCAAGCGGTGAGCATTCAGTGATTCAATAGTGATTAGCGATGGAAGAGGTCAGCGAAAGAAAGTGGTAATTTATCAAGTCGTAAGGAGTTGGTTTGAAGGGAGCACTAGAGGAGAATGAGCGAAAGAGAGAGAAATCACTCTTTTCTTCCCTAACAAGAAGATCAAAAGAATCCGATTTTCTTGGCTTTTCCCAGATGTAATTTGTGTATGGAGGTAATATCGCATTCGTCACTCTGAGGTATATGGAAATCTCTTCGAGAGGAAAATAGTAACGCGGGAAAAAATAGGAAAACCAGTTAGCGAATGATACGTGCTAAGTGGAAGTCCGATAGGAAAACATGCTTCCTTCCGCAAAAAATTAACGTATATAAAGCAAGCTTTCTTATTTCCGTATCACGTACTAATATTATAAGATGTCCGTTTATTATGAATAATTTTAAAATTTCATGTTTAATTGTTCATTTTAATTATTAGATAATTTATTAAATTTCTTATCAACTCGAGTGATCTTCAAGGTCAACATTCTCTCTCTGTAAGAAAATTTGAAATTTTCTGGAAAACCTCCATCTAAACCATCCAATAAATTTACGATCTAAAATTCATATTTTTTCAGCATTAAATTAAAATTTTGAGACTAAGTAATAGTGGATGGAGTCTCGATTTGAGTAGATTTTTGACATCATCTATGTTTCTAGAAATAAATACTTGAGAAAACTAAATACAAAGCGCCTATGCATTTTAGGAGAGACAAACCAACCGCAAAATCAGAAAAAAAAAAACAACATTGAATTATTTACTAGCCTTTCTTTTGTTACAGTGACCATAAGCATGATACCAAAATCCTGTCATTCAGTTATCCGTTTTACCTCTCCGTTTGATAGAGAAAATAACTCAAGCATTTTTAATAATTCGATAGACTTAATGGAACAATAATCTAATTAAAGCTCGTCTTATAATCAAATAAGTCTATACGTTTTTTGGTAATTCTTAAGTAAACACATAAAGCTTGTATATTAATATAATCTAAGGTATAACATAAACTCGGCGGAAAAGGCTAAAAATAGTTTCTAGTAGATGGATTTCCCCTGTTATAAATATATTCTTACGGAGCATTCTATGCTTAAAAATATGATCAGCTTATTCTCGATGTGACTCAGGTGAAACAATGCATGCCGATCACGTTCAGAGGTGTTCAGAAAGCTTTCTGATGTATCTTTTTCCTATTGTCAGAAATCAATATTAAACTTGGCTTCTTGGAGAGAAATGGAAAAATTCGACTTTTTCATTCGGGAGATAAAAGGAAAACCAATATGAAAATCCATACGGGATGATTGTGTGCATTTATGTGATAAAAATATATCTTCTATGTGTGTGAAAGGGGTAAGAGTTACAATACTTAGAAATATGTTAAGTATATGTGTAAAGATAATACTTTCATGAACTTAAAATATTCGTGAAGAGCATAGCATTTTTTCGCTCGGAAAAAAATAAAGTAACAATTTTAAAGTATTTCTAGTTTTTAAGCAATAATCAAAACGCATATGAAATTAGAAACATAAAACACTTATAATCGTATTTAATAAAATTTGAGAATATTTTATACTGGGAAGATGCTTTTATGGTGAAGACTTATTCTAATAAAATACAATTCTCATCAAAAAAAAATATTGATATTATCCTTTTCTTAATCATCCAAATTTACTTTTTAAAATTCAGTTACTTGTTTTCTAAAATAAAAGTTAGTTAGTGAGGAAAATACGAGGTTTATGTTGAAAAAACCAAATCTGGCTGTGTTGCGCCCAACAATGGGTGTTTTTGATCCAGACGTAGAAGAAATATAAAAAGTTAAAAACTGATTGATAAGAAGAAGGGTCGAAAATAGAGAAAGATCAATAGAATACCCGGGGTACGCGTTACCCCTGTTTACCAAAAAGAGTAGATCTCAAAAAAAAGATCACTAAATTACCCAGGATCATGATGCCAGTACTAACCTAAAAACAGCAAGCTCCTGAGGCGTAAATAAATGTTGGAGTTTATCTTATTGAACAGTGAAATTATATTTAATGATATATTTGTTTGTATAGTTTCTCGGTACAGCAAACAAAAAATTACCACATTGAAATACTTTTTTCTCTGTAAGTGATAAAAACGACAGCTTTTCAAAACACTTAGAAGAATTCATGCATTAACTTTGCATTTGTTTATGCTGAGATAATATCCAAATGATTGAAAGCCGTCTTAAAATATTTGTCACATTATTCATCCGCTCTTGTATTTAAATTTAATTTTCAATTCTAGGATATTACTTTTGACTAGGACCGGAAGAATTTTTTACAACGCATGAAAAAAATTTACATAAAAAATATGAAACGTTCTTCATTTAACTGATTAACCCAATTCAATACCTATAAATACATATTTTAAGATAATCGCGCAAAAACATTATTTTTTTGAATTTTGTAATCTATTTTCTAAAATCTCATGAACCATATCGACTAAAAACGTTCATAAAAAATATAATAAACTTCAAGTAATTATTAATACTTAAGTGAACAACGAATCCTATATCATCAGAATGAATGGATGATTTTATCTATAATAAATAAAAGATTGTATTCATATAAATACCAAAAAGTACGGCTTTAGAATGAATATTCCTTACGATAAATATTATCAGTAAATGTTTTAATTTGAATTATTTGTTTAAATACATCAAGATCCAGATTCGGTGAAATATTTTCTTGGTGAAAGGGACCGGAAATGATGAGTTTGTCAATATACTTTTTGTAAATAACTGAGATAAAATCCCTACTTTTTGTAAATTCAGAGCAGAATTTTTTTCATAATAACGTAACACACACAGGGCTTTGAAGTCACCACAGCCATCATAAACCACCAATATATATTCCTACTTTGTAAGGTAGAAATTTAAAATTTATCCTAGCCTATGCTGGTCTAGACAGAGTACATTTATATTTTATCTTCTCCGTATATATAAATGTGATCTAAGTGAAAAATATCGTTTCAGCGATATACTGTCTATAATTTTACGGCTATTTTTCTTATAGTTATAAAATGATAAAAAAAATATCGGAAATATTTTGTGTTAAAAATATGCCAGACAAAATTGGAGACAAACAACAAATTGTAAATTCAAATATTCCACAACTTTGTGGAAAATTTCATTTGGGTATCAGATAGGAAATTGTTTTCTGTTTTAAACAACAATCTCACCAATATTTCCTGTAGTTCCAAAATGAATAGTAAGATATCTCTCTTTCTCATGAAATTGTAATTTTTCCAGTTTTGAGACATTTTGCACTCTTAAATTTTGGATGCTTTTTGTCACACAATTTCTCACTAACATGAGAATGCATTTCTGGACGATGCCCGATCAATCTAAAAACGCATTCGATGGGTTTAATATTGAAAGAGCTTGTTGGTTTATAGCAGCAAGCTCTTACAAGACGCTTAAATCTTAATTCATCGAATGTATTTGGAATTAACTAGAACAAGGATTGGCAGACACTTTTTGGAAAAGACAATACCATAAAATTGATAGGTTTTCGAGCCAAATAGCAAACTCGAAGATGTTTACGTGAGAAAATCTACCCCAAAGGCAAAAAAAAAAAAATTAAAAAAAATGGGTTGAATTTTTGTTTTATTATAAAGTGATTGTGATTGTTTCTTAACGTCACACTGAGATGCTACACGAGGGCTATTAATGACAGACCTAGTAATTTTGAACCTCGGTCAAGTGACGAGGTTGACACCTGAGGTAGCAACACCTACTCTAAACTACCACAGTAAGACAACGGAAGAACTTTTGAGCGTCGATAGATTTAATGTGCATCAATCCCGCTGCACGGCGGGCCTTTTAAGGCATCATGACTTGAATCCAGTACTCGACGAAAACAATGCCTGCCCCGATTTTGCGTCCAGGATCACTAGACTACCATGGTCAATTTTTCATGAAGAGATATCTTTTCATAAAATTTATTTACAAATACTAACACAATTACAAAAAAATTAATTGAATATTTTAATTTATTAAAAAATAGATAATAGATCTGTTTAAATTTAGTGCTAATACGATTAATGTAATTAATTTTTTTTTATCCTGAGATAATACTTAATCATAATTAAGTTCGAAATTAGTGCTTTCTGTAAATAAGTTTGTTTTCAAAAAGACTTCTGTTAATAAAGATATTATTAAGATCACACTTCATTCTCGAAAGTGTCCTTTCAAATTCAAAAATTTTCTTATTACGTATAAATCCATGAGCATATATATTTTTAATTGACCAGATTTTTATCTTTCGAAAAATATTCATAGAATTCTATAATTTTATCACATCATTATTTTGTAAAACAAACACTTTTAATTGAGGGTTTGATTGAAGATCCTCAATTTTACTTACCAATGAATTCTGAAATATGGAAAGGGGTTTAGCTCTTGCATCAAGATCCAAAAAAATGTTGTTATAACTTGTTTACATATTTGTGTGTTAGTAGTTACAGCGTTTAATTAGGCTTATTTATAATTTTTTTTCTACGCAAAATCTATATTAAACAGTAGGCGGGAATAAAACTAAATGGCACATCGCAGTTTTCCGACCCCTGAATTACACAATCGATTGAAAAAAATAGAATAATTTTCAATCATCAGTTTCCAATCTGGTGGTATAATGGAATTCAGGTAAAAACTGAAGTTTGAAAATTTTAAAAAAGTTAGCTGTAATTTAAAAGGAAAATAGCAGAAGATGAACGTTCTCTTTCGATTTATCAATAATAATTATTCGCTCTCTTAACATTTTAATTAAAAGGCTGTTTACTTAGGAAAATTTTTAAGGATATATAACTATACTGACACTGATAAATTTAAGTATTTTAAATTTATAGAAAGGAGAACATCTGTTTCTAGGAACAAAAAAGCTGATCGAAAAATGTGGCTATTTTTTTCAAAAACGTATAAATTATATATATTCTTTTCGATTAATCCACATTATATCTGAATTTATCCCTCCTTTTACTGAAACATATAGAAAACATAGAAGACCACGGGTTCGGCCCGAGCTTTGAGGCATTTGACGTTTAAGACGAGTCAGAAATTCGAGTCCTGGTTACTACAGATGATCTTGAGAAATATTATAAGCTGCTGAGAGTGAACACAAGAAAGGCTTAAAATTTCCACATAACATAATAGGGATAATAGTTAAGTGAGATACTCACTCATGTGCACTTTTCTATTTGAACTTAAAGTCCATTGTGTTGCTCCAATTGAATGTTAATACTAACGGAAAAAAATTCATCATTTGGGGAATCAAAAATACTCTAAGAAACATGATATCAGTAAGTCTATAATTTCACAAAGAATTTCGTGATACCTCGAAAAAAGTATAGTGCACTGAAAACTATAAGAATAGTACTACTACTTAGGAAAGGTACTTATGTGTTTTTCCCTATAGATAATAGCATTTCTTAAACAAAAATACCACCGAATATAAACAGATGTGTTTTTAGTCAATTTAAATATAAAGTATGAAATAATGAAGTGAGATTATTTGTAATTTTGTTGAAAAAAAAATGTTCTTAAGATTAAAATGATTATCAATGGAACTATACGTCGAAGCATTTAGATATACGAATATAAATGTTTCTTTATAATTTGGTCGCAAGAGATTTCAATTTTTTTCATTTAACAAATATGAATCAGATCCTATATTACATTTCTTTAATCGTTAAGTTATATAATTTAATATTGCATCACATTTTAAAATTTTTCTCTCAATTCACATTATTATATTAGATTTTGCGCTTCAGTTTATTAATAATCAAGCTATAATACTATAAAACCCAATGAACATTAAATTTTATATATAACTAAAATTTAATTAACTTTTCTAACCATTTAATTAATATTTTCCTATGAATATCACATCTTATGTTTTTCTAATTTCACGACCGGAAAATGTTAATTAATAAAAAGACAAAGGGAGGTTAAGCAAAATTTACATTTATTACAATAATAATAATAAAAAAAAAAAAGTATTCGATTGTCTGACTAAGCAAGAGAAAAAAATATTTCGATATGACAATGAAAATTCTGAAATTAATTAAATTTATCTAAAATTCAAATAAGCATGTGACATTTAAAGCCCAATATTTCGGATTACTTAATTTAAAAGACACATGAAGTTGTCTGGAAAATTCCTCTATTTAATCTAGTCCCTATGGAATTCTTCAGAAGTATTTGAAATAAAACGAAATTTCAAATTATAAAATATTTCTTTCTTATTGTGAATTGATTTTCTTCTTCTATGCATGTAGTGAACATAATGGTAAATATTCCTACATTCGTATAACCATTTCGCGAATGAGTGTATAACTTTATTCTGTCAAATAGTTTGAAGAAATCTTCATTTTATCATAATAAATTTTAATTAATACTGAAAAAAATATTTGTACAATCTCTGAGTATTAAAAGTACCAAACTTTATAATCAAGCTCAGAAAACTTTACTTTAAAAAATCACTTTATTTTGGGTCTACTTCTCTTGTAGCTGAAATATTTCTTGACATCAATACATTTTCGATTATACAGTCAAAGGTATTTTTGAAGTAAAACGAAATCCTATTTTCGGATTCTATCTCTCCAAACAGATATAACTTCTAAATATTAAATAATCATTTTACTTTATTAAATGGAAATATTACTGTTTATATATATATATATATATATATATATATATATATATATATATATATACTCAAAAAAAAAAGAACGGAACAAGGAGTTGCCCAATTATAATGGATTCGAGCTCATTACAAGCAGCTGTCAGAGTTTGAAAGAGGTCATATCATTGGATTGAAAGAGGTAGATTGAGAAAATTGGAGAATCGCTCGTCATACGGGTCGAAGAGATGCGACGACTCGAAGAAGCTGGCAAGAATGGGTGGACAGTGGCAGATTTCAGCGTCATGATGGTAGCGGTCGACCTAGGACCACAGCAGATAGGGAGGACAGAATGATTGTCAAATCAGCTGTCACATCGCCTGATTCATCGTTATCAACCATCAGACGGGAGACCCGCATTCGAGTGTCCACTATGACCATTCAGAGACGGCTGATAGAGCGAAATCTACACTCATAACCACCGCTACGCCACCTGCCACTCACGTCTGCACACTGTCGAGCCAGATTACTTAGGTGCTTGTTTTGATAAGGTTGGAATGATGCTGACTGAGGACTTATAGTGTTTAGTGACGAATCCCGCTTCCAACTGTGTCCTGACGATCATCGAAAACGTGTCTAGAGACCCCCTGGGCAGCATGTCGATCCTGCTTTCACTATTGCACGCCACATAGGCCCTCAACCACGAGTTATGGTGTGGGGTACCATTTCCCTTGATAGCCGGAAACCTTTGGTCGTCATTAGAGACACACTTTCAGTACAGCGGTAAGTCGTTGACATTCTGAGACCTGTTTTGCTATCGTTCCTTTTGCAGTATCCTGGCCTTATTTTTCAGCAAGAAAATGCCAGACCACATACAGCACATGTTGCTATGAACTGTATTACAGCTTATTAAACACTTCCTTGTTCAGCCAGATCTCTTTCCAATCGAACATGTCTGGGATAGGATGGGAAGTTGACTGCCCCTACCAGGGAATGTTGATGACATAGCCCGACAATTGGAGCTAATTTGGCAAGAAATACCATAGGAGAACATCGGAGAGCTTTATCATTCTATGCCATGTGTGTGGCAGATTGCATCCAGGCTAGAGATGGGTCAACACCTTATTGAGCTTGTTACTTTGTAACTATGTAACTCTGAAATAAATCCTTCAATTTTTCTGAAATTTTAATCATTTTCTATTCTGAACATAATTTTCCTATCCACTAATTTTTTTCGTCTGCATCGGATGACTCCTTCTTGGTGCTTCGTTGTTGTTTTTTTCTCTGTTATATATAGTGTATATCACATTTGGTATTCAATAAGTTCCAGTCCTATTCGCAAACAAATTCTATAACTCAAAGAATATATTTACATTTAATATTAAGATTTTACATATTCTCCTCACAATTTAATACAACACTTGAAACGAATGTATTGTTCTGTAGACATCTTCTGAAAAGCCATACCTACATGACTGAATTCCGATTTCATTGCCACATTAACCTCCTCTATTGAGTCGTACCTTTGCCCATTTTCTTTAATTTTATTTTGGAAAATAAAAAAAAAATATTTGAAGAGTTTGTTAAATCTGGTGATTTTAGGGGGTGATTGATGTGATAAGGGGGTGATGATAACCTGCCTTCTCGCCAAAATATACCCCACGTCGTTAGATTTGTAGAACGGTGCATTTTTATGTAGGAAACACCAGTATCCTCAGTTCAACAAATCGAGCTTCACAGCCAAATTCACTTCAAAAGCCAATCCAAAACTTCTTTATAGAATACCCCAGGGGTAGTGAAATCTTCACGAAGAAAATTTGCAGCACAAGGTCAACATTTTTATGATTTCGACTCGAACCTGGAAGACTTGATTTCTCTTCGCGTCTTCGATCTAGTCTCTTCCAAATTTAAACCTCGAAAACCACTCAAACTCTCAGGACTGACTCATAGAAATAACACCATACGCAATTGGAAACATTTCTTACGTTTCTGTGGCCGATTTTCTCAATTTGAAATAAAATTTGATTTTCTTTCGTTGTTCCATTATTTTTATGACACAGAAGCATATACACGCTTTACGTAAAGAATATTTACAATTCGAAAATAGTAAGAAATGAATGTAACCATTTGATACACACAAATAACGGTCATTGCTACATCATCTTTTTGGTTTCGTAGAGATAGAATAATTTGTACTTTTTTACGAGCGGGTGTCTTGGAATTTTTTGAATAAATTGAATATAAAGTACATTCTAATATTGCATATAATCTGTTATCTAAGAATATCATAATCATACAAGTAATGAAAACAATTAGAATTATGAATGTCTCAGATTGAGGACTCCGAACATGTGGTTAAATGTGTTTTAGTGGATCCAAATATTCCACTCAGCAATTGCTTGGTAATAAAAATTTGACAATACAAAAAACCAAAAAGACAAAATATGAGTGATAAAAAATTAAGCCTTCCAAAGTTCTTGTACAGAATAATACGTTAAGAACACAAAATAAAAAAAAATATTGTATAAATAGCTGCTACTAAATCAACGTACCTAAATTAAATATTCACATAAATACTTATTATATTAATAAGCATAGAAAGGAATTCAAATTTAATACTTTAATACATAAATACTGACATATTATTCCAAAGTACTAATAGCAAATTGCGTAAGTGTAGAAAATCCTTCGAAATATAATTTATAATTGGGAAAAATTCTAAAACATTTTCACAGAAAGCAAAAATAGCAATAGTATTCTAAGCATTTTCCTAGAAAATATTTATTTAAATTTGTACATTATATGATACATAATTAATTTCTTAGTAAAATTATTATATTTGAAAAAATAATATACGTGTTGCTATCTACATTATACAAATAGCATCAAAAATTATTATTCAAAATAATCTATTTAAAATTGAACGATGTAACATCAAAAGCACTTAAAATATTCTCGAATTCTAAGGCTATATAAAATTATTTATTCTACCTCATATTTTTTATAATTTAAATGAATCTTTTTTTAAAAAAATAATTGGAAAATCAGCGCTAAAAATTTGCAAAATTTATTAAAATTAGCCATCACATCTACATTATTCATAACTTAATTTTAATAACATAGGATATAATTAATTATAAAATTTATTAAGAATGAATTATGCATATTACTCTTCCAGAAAGGTACACTATTCATATAAAAATTGAATGTTCCTCTTTTGTCAAAAATATTACTATATATATATATATATATATATATATATATATATATATATATATATATATATATATATATATATATATATATATATATATACATATATTTACATATATATATATATATATATTTATTAATTTCTTTCTTTCACTATTTTTAATTTCAAGAGCAATATTTTTTCTCAAGATGTTTATTAATTGTTTTAAGTAGTAATATTTTCAAATAATTGCAGAAATACTCGGTATTTTTTTATCTACATATCCAATTATAATATCGTTTTACAATGGATTCTTTTTATTTCCTAATAATAAGTATTTTCATTAATTTTAAAATTAATGTGATTAACATCTTTATTAAAACAATATTTAAACTAACCAAAAACTTCTATTGATAAGCCATGTTTAAATAATAGCCGAATTAGTGATACACTTATCAAAATCTTCTATAATCTTATTTTCAGCATATTTATTATTAGTAAAGATGATGAGAGTTTAAAACCAATATTTTTATATATCATATCTCTTAAAGGATTGTTTTTAGCAATTTTTAAATCACCATAATAACATGACGGTGGTTTTCATCTATGAAATACTTATAAGGTTTACAGTTTAATACTTCTTAATCAACAAATCAGTATTTAAAAAATAAGCTGCCCCATCTCTTGTTGCAATTGTAAGGTTTTTAATTTTAATATATTTAATGTGAAGAATTTTTTATCGTTATTAAAAATGTAATTAAATTTAATCCTATTAAAATATTTATTCAAATAATTGTACAATATTCACTTTTTTATGTTCTACTTATTTATTATTATTATTTGATATTATATTTAACTACAAAATTGTTGCTAATATCCTGTATATTAAGGAGGCATAGTCTTTCTAATTTATTTTCATTACATAGAAAATCACTAAAAGCAATAATTTCTTTTTTTTAAGATCAAACAGGAAGAATTAAATATTTTTAATCTTACAGTTAACTCTTCAAAATTACAATTTAATTCAATATAATCTTTTTCTTAATATAATCTTTATCCAAGTTTTTCTTTTTACTATGTCTTCCTCTTGAGCTTTTCTCTTAATCTTTAACATTATTATAACTTTTATTTTATTAGAATTTTTGATAATATTATTGTTTTTGGTATCGTGTCTTTGCTGATTTATATTCATTTTAAACGTATTTCAGGTTTGTTCTACATATTTATAATGACATATTTTACAAATTAAAATATATTTACATACATAAACATTGCGTAATATAAATTAGGAATTTAGCTTAAATTGTTCATTAATAATCATTTTACATGCTTTGCATCTTTTACTTTTGCATTTGTTATAACTTATTTGATTATGTTTATTTTATTAATGCATTCTATATCCTAAAAATTATTAATAATGTTCACCTCATTAATATTATTTTCTGAATATTTATTTGGATCGTTATTACGTTTAACATAATTTTTATTCCCTAATATCCTATCTTTATAAATATTTTTAGATTTTTCTATCATATTCAAAATCATTAGCAGTACTGACTTTTGCATAGGTATTATTTAGACTACAATTGAAAACATTTCCAATACCATCACCATTATGAACAAACTGTCTATAATCTCATAATTCCATCACAATTTCTTAAAATATTTAACACTGAATCTAATGTTAACAATTATATACAGCTTTTATAATAATAACATTTTAAAATAACCTATATCTTTATTAGACACACATAAACTTGTAAAACTCTAAATATGCTTGCTAAATCCCTATGTCTGTGCTTAAACTAACTCCCTTAATCTATGGTCTAGTAATCCTAGTATGAATATATATATCATAGATTCCAGCATCATTCACATAAATAACTATCTTAAGCATTCAATGATCTACACCTAAATACTCTAAAAATCAACTAATACATAAATAACATTTATTTTAACACTCTCTATTACTAGAAATTAATTTCAATTTTAATCATATCATTGAATAATTCATAATATAAATAAATTTATATATATATATATATATATATATATATATATATATATATATATTAGTAAATTTCTCTCGTTTCGTACTGTCAATCATTCAATCAATAGTGTTGGGTGGTTAAAAAAAAGAAAGTATTTTCGTGCCATATTTGAAGGTTTGTGAACAACAAATTGTGTGTGTGTGTGTGCTTGTTGGAGGTAGAAGTTTTATAACGTTTTTAATTAAAAAAAAAATTTAAATGTGTTTATAAGTATAAATTATTCATAATGTTTACGTTCATTTCCTATGGTTTTTTTTGTATTTGTTGCCTTTTTTCCTATAGCTGAATTTCTGTCCGGAGTTGGAAATTTTGCTTTTTTTTTTATCTATACCATTAATGATAATGTAATTACTGAAGTTGTGATAGTCGGATCCGTGAAACTAGTTTAAATACATTTTCTTAGCCCAATGTCTGAGACAATATTTAAATTACACTATCTACCTCTTTGGACTTTTCTTAATTTATTTCTCTTGCTATTTGCTTTGTATTTCTTGGTAAATTTACCTTGTTTAAATTGGTTGTAGTTATGCGATTGTAATTATAACGTATGTGTTCTTGAATTCGCTTGTATTGTAATTAAGTAAATGTATGGCTATTTTACATAATTATATTTTGTATGTTTTAAATTTTGTTAATATTTTTAACTTGAATAGTTTTTTTTTAAATATTTTAAAATGTTTTACTAATTATTTCAATTAATTCTACAATACTTGCAATTTTATATTTCTAATCATTTTATCGGCTTATAATAGTTATAATTTTAATTTGGCATGACTTTATATATATGTTAAAACTATGTCTATTTAACGTTAGTAATTATATGCGTTTGTGTTCATTTCAAATTAATTACACGATAGTATTTCATAAGCTTAAAAATTTTATGTTATTTTTAATATTCATATTTATTTCTCGTTTGCAGTTCGGGCATTTCAACAAATAAGTAATCCAGACTAAAAATGTGATAAAACAGAGAAAAACAATCCAAAATGTTCCCAGTAATCAAAAAGTACCGTAAATGTGCAACATATGCTATTCACTTAATTCTTTTTATTATTATTATTATTTTGGAAGATATGAAACATCTCGATTCAGTAGAGAAGTTTTTAGTAATATCTCAAAGGTTTTTTTTTTTTGAAAATTAATGTAAACAATATAAACTAAAAAAGCGTTTTAATTAAATATATATGTCAAAACGACGAGTATTGGTTTCCTTAAGTTGATATTTTTTTTCTGTTACTCTTTATTGTCGTATCCACGTAGTATTTATCGTGAAGCCTTCAGGGAGTTGAGCAGAAGTAAAATAGAAATTCAAGAAGAAATTCCTCTTCGTTTTAACATATTTTTCTTCTTTAGATTCTGTATTTCAAAAGACATTTTCACAAACGACGCGACCCTTAAATTTGAAGCTATTTTAAATATATATTTTTCAAGTTTAATCAAAATTATACTAACATTTGTTTCTTCTCAAATTCACGCATTTGATTATTTTTCATGGAAATTTCTTCTGCTTTCTAATAAAGCTAGAAAAGGGGTCTGAAGTAAGTTATAAAAGTGTTCCAAATTTTTTAGATTGAAATATTTCTTAATTCTTCCTTTTGGAAGATCTTAATTTTTTTAATTGCTTTTTTTCTAATTGATCTTAATTATTACTTTTCATGTATATTTATTTACATATTTCCTTTGCTAGGTAATATTTTTCTAAGAGGCGCTTGTATCATGTGATTTACTGCAAAAGGAACCCATCACTGTAATAATAAAAATTAATAGAAAAAGGAATTTCAAGGTATAGAAACAATGGCAAGAGTCTTAAGTCTATTCTTTGTGGATTTGCTGCCATAGATAAAATTTCATTGTGTGTGTATTTTTACGTTACAAAAAGTAAAGTTAAAAATGCTTTTGTAGGGATTGATTGGAAATTAAACTTTTGTTTCGGAAGAGAAATTTAAAATGTTTCTGGAAAAGTTAGTTGAAGTCTTTTGAGCAGAATGTGTTTTCTGCTATTTTCAAAATAATTCATACTATAATTACATATCAATTTAAAAATAAACTTTCATTAACTGAGTAAAATCAAACTAAATTCAATGAACTGCAACAACAATAACAAAATTCACCTGAAATGTTACAAATCACTAATTTTCCTGTTAATTACAGTCCATAACTACGCAGTGGTCACGGCCAGAATTTTTGTGTCCTAGATTGTTCAATTCGGTCACAGGTTCAAGTCCTGATTTCTGCGCCGCGCATAGTTGGGAATAATGGAGGATACTGCACGTTAAATGGAATTAGGATACAAAAAGCTTCCGAGGAATGGAAGTTAAAAGTGAAAGATACAAAATAAAATGTTTTTTTTTTTTTTTTACTTCATTACATCTGAAATGTACTACACCAATAGCCGTTGTATTTTTTAATGTTAATAAAATAAATCAACCAACGAATGCTGTAAATAAATGTTTTTATTTATTAGGCGAAGATAATATAAGAAAAGTATAAATATTTTTCTGAAGTTAAATAAATAGCAAATGAAATATATTATATCTCCAAATACAAAAGAAAACACATTTCGATCTTTCATACATATCTTTAGTTTAGACTCGAAAAAATACACTATTCCATTAAATTCCTTTTTCAGTAAAGATATTAAATTATGACTTCAAAGGAATATTGAATGCAGTAAGGAATTCTTTAAAATAAAATGAAACTTTTCAGAATTAGTAATCTTAAGATCTTTTATATCGTTCCTGATAGGTATAACGGCTCAGTTCATTGCTTATGAAAAGTTTTTATTTATTTGAGGACAAAAAATAATGTAATGAGTTTTGAAATAATAGAAGAGTGAGAGGATATATATTTATGAAATTAGAGACTTTAAAAATTATGAACAGATGTTTTACGATTGGAAAAATATGAATACTAATATGGTAAATGGAAAATCCTAATATGGAAAAATATGACAAATATTTAACCTGTGCCCTACTTATTTTTGAAACTAAAGACCACTCTAAATTTTAACTAATCAGAAATATGCCAGCAAAGTCTTTTATTCCTTATTTTACTGTACTGGCTGATTCGTACAATAACTATTGCGGTCTATGAAAGTGATTAATTGGGGTCACAAGGAACGCGGTCGATGATCTTAAAATTCAATTATGCGTTCGATTCTTTGTTTTAGTACGGACAGTCATGTGGAATGAGTGAGTGACAGATGGGACTCAAGGTGCAAGAGCCCAGGCTAAGCTGCTTTAAACATTTGTTTAAACTGTAATCTTAACAAAGAAAAAGGAAGAAAAAAATATATGTCTGTCAAGAAGGAGGATCGGAAATAGATATTTAGTTATTTTGGTTTGGCTAACGTTGCACTAGAAACAACACGAGGGCTCTTGGAGACGGATCTCGTAATTTTGAACCTCCGTCGAGGACACACCTGAGCTGGTACCCTCTTCTCCTAACTTCCACACCATGCCTTCGGGAGGACTTTGTGCTCCGACAGATTTAACGTGCATAAGCCCCGGCTACAAGGTTGACATCAAAGCTCGAACCCGCGACTCGATGAAAACTGCCTGTCGTGAGTCCTCTACCATGACCACTAGGTTACCACGACCTTGAAAATAGAGAAGGATTGCGATACCCCAGTGATACGGCACCTGTGTTTACCGATGAGAGTTAACTCCGAGGGGGAAGTGGAATAATATAAGCTACTACACGCTAAATAGAAATGGGATTCAAAATCCTCCAATTTCACGGTGAAAGTTAGCAATGAGTTATTGTTTCTTAACGTCGCTCATAGAAGCAACATGAAGGCTATTGGTGACGGGCCTCATGATTTTGATCCCCAATCAAGTGAGAAAGACGACTCTTGAGCTGGCATCTTACTCTCCAAACATTCACACCACGTCAATGGAGACTTGGGGCCTCGATCATATTTAACATGCATCAGTCCGTTAAACGAAGGATCTTCACTATTATCAGAGCTCGAACCTTAAGCTCGATGAAAACAATACCATGTACGATGGATGCCGATGACAAAGGATCCCGTATGTATCTGCACATAATTATAGAAAAATATAAACGAGAGAAAGTGTTTTAATTGATTAGTTTTATTGATTTCGCATTCGAAGCAACACGAGGGTTATTGGGGAGTAACTTCGTAATTTTGAACCTCGATCAAGTGCGGAGGACTATATCTGAGCTGGCACCTCCCACTCCTAAGTTCCAAACCACGCCAACGGGAGATTTAAAGAAAATCAATCTCGGGTACATGGTGGGTCTTTTATGGCACTAAAGCAAACTCGAGCCACGACTGAACGAAAACCTCCGACTGCGAGTCCGCGACCATGACTACTAAGCTATCACGGCCACAGAAAATGTTTAAAAATAAAACAGGAAGGAGAAGAAAAGAAATTGTAGTTTCAAAAAAAAGTAATGAAGGGAATTCAGTTGAATGACAAAGTAAGTGCCATTAAACTAGTTTCAGAAAGCTTTGCAATCATTGATAGGCATATGTTTCAAAAAGACTTATTATAATGGTAGTATTGCAGAGTATAAACCATTCATTAGCTATCAAAGGAATCATTTAAAATCTTCTAGAATACTCCATTTAAACACCCATAGCTTCCTCAGTGGAGACACCTCCAAGAAGTAATTCTGAGATCTCAGGGTCCTTTAATAGTTCTGCCTTTAACATCAAAATGGGGGTGTCTCCTCTTGCAATTTTTCCAAGCCAGAGAAACTTGGGGGGGGGTTGATAGCAGTCCATTTTAACCTTTCTTTTGAGACATATCTCTCGAACAGCAGATATTAAGGTGTAGAACCATATCCTATAATAGTTGCACCTGTGTATTAGTAGTACGTAGAACAAT
Organism: Nephila pilipes; assembly: GCA_019974015.1. NCBI lineage: Eukaryota > Metazoa > Arthropoda > Arachnida > Araneae > Nephilidae > Nephila > Nephila pilipes. The sequence goes on from BMAW01026146.1 coordinate 936,773, forward strand.
GTATCCCAACAATAGGTGGATAATATCACAAGACCTCATGAACTCTTATTCCTTTCCAAGATTCTTGATGCTTTGTTTCAGCAAGATAATGACCAGCCACATATGGTATGAGATATCCAGGTTAGACTACATGAAGTACAACACTTCTATGGCCTCCCCGCTTCCTGGATCTGTTCCAATAAATCATGTTCGGGACTAGATGAATCGTGACTAAATTCCATGTCACACTATTCGAGATTTAGAAAGCAACATACGACAAGAGTAGGCTAGTTTATCACAGGACAATATCAGGCATCTGTTTCACTCAATTCTATATAATATTGCGCATGTACTCCAGTACAAGGAGGAGCAACACCCTATTGAAGAGGACAGATATGAGGCCCATAACTTCTTCACTGATTACTCTACAATTCTGATTTTAAGATGTCCTGCATCTTTCACATACGAGTCTATCTTCATGTGTTTCAAATTTCACTTGCATCCAATGCTTCTTTCTTAGTACACTATTTTTATTAATAGAGGATGTATTTTCAATTACGTTTCTTTCCTTTTCTATAATATTGTTACAAAATAACTTATTTGTTTGGCATATTCATTAAAAATGTTATATTGTATTTATTGGTATATATTTATTGACTAAGAAGTACAAAGATAAGTACATTGCTTTGAAAATTACATTTATCTTGAGAAAGTAGGATGCGTTGTCAATTTGTATGTATATGTGTGCGGGCGGGTGCATAACAGCATTCCGTTTTTAATATGATACTTATACTTAAATCATAAGTATAAATAATTATTATTTTAATGTAATTTTAAAAATATATCAGAATAGCATTAAAATGTTTTGTGTAAAACATTACCCTTACATTATATATGTTCTAATACAATTCGATGCAGTAGTTCTTTATCATTTATTATTGATACAGATAACATACTTCGTTGTTACTATGAAAATTATGACTCTATATTATGCCTCAATATTTTTTCATCGTCTGATACAAACTTTTGAGTTTAACATTGTTATCTGGGTTTTTTCTGATGTTTCTCTACATTCATTAATTTAAGTATATCTTTTCGAACATAGATAAAATGAAGCAAATCATATTTTTCTGTACTTTATAATGGTCTGAGAATACAATATGTCCGTATTTATATTTTGCTAAGAAAGGCCATATGTTATTTACCACTCATTTCTCAATGGAATTTAAAAGTATCATGACTTTTTCTAAAACTGTAACAAATGAGGCGGCGTAATGATAAGAAAGACAGTTATTTCCGACTTTTAAAAGAAAAAAAAATGTTTGATGTTTAAGAGTCTAATTTTTTTTTTTGGTCATATATTATAGCAGTTGAGACACTTTGATAAAAAAAAAAAAGTTTCCTCCCACCCTCCAAAATGAAATATTGGAACTTATAATTTTAAGGAGAGAAAAAGAGCAATCTATCAGAACTTAAGAACTGGAGTCTTTTTTCCGAGAGCTTTATAGTTAAATAAAATAAAAATGAAAAATTCGGTTTCTCGATTGAAAGAAAATGTCCTTAGCTAAAAATGAGTTATCTAAACCACCATAATCCCACCGAATGAAGCAAGATATCATTAAAATTCTTTAAAACACAGTAAATACATAACACTTTTTTGTTTCCGATTGAGGGGGAAAAAGCTCTTTTTGTTGGTAACATTTACAAAGATCATATCCTTTTCTAGGCACTTCGTTTGAAAATGGAATCATTTTTTCAATTGCTTTATTATTTATTAACATCACACTTAGCAGCAATTCGAGGGCTATTGGTAACGCACTTGTAATTTTGAACCTTAGTCAAGTTGTGGTGAAGCACTTCTTCTACCAGACTCTTGTGCCATAACTCAGTCAAATACAACTAACTCTAAAAGTCAATAACCTACACAAGGATGCACCATTCAAGTCTCACAGAACTATTTATTTATCAATTTCTGCAACATAATGTCTAAGGAATATTTGCTCTCTTTGAGGACCCCTTGGATTAATCTTCCTATTGAAATATTGTTACTATAATACACTCTTACCAAAACCTTTCCAGTCGAGGTTACATTACCTTACTAAATCTTCAGCGAACGTTATCATCACTCAACAACTCTTTATATCATCACTCTCTTGCGAGCAATACACTCAGCGCTAGTCCCACTCGTCCTCTATCCTCTAAATTTCCCTTTGCTTATATACCGTCATATCTATCTCACTTCACTTTATTTCCACCTGCCTCGAATTAGCATAATCACGTTTCATTTTAGTTGGGAAAAAATTGTTATTTCATGCAATCAATCTCAATTAAAATCCCCAAGGTGAGTGAAGAGAAAATCGCGAATAGCCCAACGTCACAAAGTTACGAGGAAGAAACTTGTGAGCTGGCTCCTCTCTCAATCTCTCTAAACTTCCATACCTCGCCATCGTAAGGACTTGAAGAATCAACAGATTTAATGCGCATCAGCCCCGTTAAATGGTAGGTCTTTAGTGTGATTGTGATTGTTTATTAACGTCACTCTGAGAAGAGACACAAGGGTTTTTGGTGATGGACCTCGTAATTTTGAAACCTCGATTAAGTGACGAGGATGACACCTGAGCTGTCACCTATCTCGTTAGTTTTTCGTGGAATCATGTCTGCAACCCATGATTCGACGGAAAGAACGCCGACCTCGAACTCGAGGCCCTTCATTTTTTCTCTCAAAAAAGGATTGTAAATGTAACAGTTATATTTTATTTTGCATATCATATTAATAATAATTTCTATGTATTTAAGTTTATTTCAAGAAAACTAATAAACTACTCAACCATTTTTTTTTTTATCAAGAATGGCATCAGTGAACAATTAATTGATATTTTTGACTAATTTATTATGTGGTATTGACTGATAAAGACAATAAGAATAGCACATCTATGACAAAATTCTTATAATAATTAATATATTTATAAAAAAAGATTCACTCCTCGTATTATTTACAAAGGATTTTCTGTTTATGGTGTAATATGTTTTTTTTTTAATAAAATGAAATGCAACGGTATGTTGCTCAAAAGATATATATTCAACTATTTTTTTTTTTTTTTTTTTTTACCTTTCTATATCAAGTAAATTTGAAGTATTTAATTAGAAAAAGTTTGTCGTCTGCAAAGTACCATCAATAGTGTTCGTTAATTTGTCTGTTGCATTCAGAAAATAAGAAAAGGATATGAAATAATATAAGAATTGTTTATGTAAGATAAACTTATATTTTTGTTTTACAGTTGCTAATTAGATATCTTTTATTTTTTCGTGAGTGGAATCTTTATATTGCTTATATAATCTTAATATGAGGAGCCTATAAAAATAATATATGGATGATTTCTGTTAATCAAATTAAATTTTTGGTAAAACTATAAAAGGTATTTAAACACGCAGAGTGAAAATACGAAAATGAAACGTAAAAAAAAATTATTTTGTTTTTCAACATACTTAAAGACTTCCTGGTATAATTTATTAAAAATTATAATAAAAGTATAGATTATAAAGCGATTTGCAAATTTTCATTCAAACGCTGGACTTTGATTCTTTTTTTAAACAAGAAAAATAATATGTACAGGAGAAGGAAATAAAAAAAAACATGAAAAATAAGAACGAAAGAGCATTAAAAATGCATTTGTATGTTTGAAAGTATAAACACGATATTTTTAGTAAAATTTCCTTGCACCAGAGAATATTATTTGATTGATACACTTCAATATATATTATTATTAACGGGGAAACTGTTTTTACTTCAAGAACTATCGCGTATTCTGTATTTTAAAAGTTTTAACCTTCTACGAAATTATCTGAACACTGAAGTAGCAGAATGGACAATATATTCTACTTGTTATTTCCAGCTACATAGATTCTGATTTCTTTATCTCTATTTGTCTCAAAATTTTATATTGAATCATTACATAAATTGAAGCTTTTCAATCTTAACTACAGAAGAAATACAGCTAAATATGATGCTAGATTGAAAAGCAATACCTCCAATGCCATGACATTTTTATTTATATTACGATTTCTAAAGTTCTTATTGTTCCTGAGAACTACAGGATATATAACTGTTATATAATTATCTTGGTTTTTTTTTTTTTTTTTTGTTCCCAAGTGCCGCTGGTATGCTAAGAACTGAAAATGATGGTGTCTCACATGGAAATGAAGACGAAGCATTCAGGTATCAATTGCAACTGACCTTATATCTAGTGACTTTCATCTCTTCCCAATGATGAAAAAGCGTTTTAAAGGACCATAACAGAAAAGCTATCATTGTCGACAACAATCACCGGAATTCTTCTCCGATGGGTTTCTTTGACTAGTCACGCGTTAGCAACAATGCTTGGAAAAGGATAGAGATTTGTGTGGAATAATGAACAATGAAATACAAGCGCATATCGTACAGTTTTAATTGATGTTGAGAAATAACTACCATATCTAGATAAAACTTATTCTGCATATTAATTGGTTCTTATTTACATAAAATTGCAAATTGCAGCTATTAATGTTCATTTTTTAAGTTTCAAAAAGCTGTAGATGGAAGTAACCTCCCAATTTTGAGCCGCAGTCAAATGACGAGGATGATATATGAAATAGCACCTCCTCTCCAAGCTTTCACACCTTACCAAAGGGAGGACAAGGGATCTCGATAGATTTAACGTGCATCAGCCCCGCTACTCGGTGGTTCTTTAGAAGCATCAGGCATAGAAGAAGAATAACTCACTCTTCTTTAGAAGCATAATAACTCACAACTCGACGAAAGCAGTCCGCGACCATGACCAGTAGGCTACCTCGATCCACGAAAGGTCAAGAAATACTAGGAGAAATGTATAACCTTCGATGGTGACTATGCAGAGAAATCTTAAAAATAATAAATAAAAAATAAGTGTATGTCTTTTGAAAATTTTCAGTAAGAATCGAAACTTTACGATGTTACGGGTTACTCCATTATACAGTTTTCTGAAATCAAACAAATCAAAATTAATAGCTGTAATTTACATTAAAGTACATACATATGGATCGCAATTAATATGCAGAATAAAGTTTATTCAGATGTCTCGATTATTTTTAATAATAATTAAAACTCTACGATACCTCCTCATACATGAAAGATAGAACTAAAATTTAGAAAATCATGTTACAAATAAAATAATTATGGTTATAGAGGTATTACTATGCAAATCAAGCCTTTTATAACGTCTTCCTTGCAACTGGTGGCATTCGATAACAATCAGAAAATATTCAGACACTATTCCATGTTTTAGATACATGTTGAAAAGCTATGTAAATAATCACTGAAAATTCAGGATTGGGCAAAAAAAAAGGAAAGAAAAGTCTGTGATACGGAAACGAAAAAACGGCTTTTGTGGATAAGATATAAAAAATACCCGCGATCTAAGGATGGAGACTGCGATTGTCGTTGCGGGAGAAAAATAATTTGCAGAGTAAAAAAAAATATATGAAGAAGTATAGGAAATGAGAAGGGGGAAAGTGTGAAGAGGAGAGACTAGAAATGTGAGGAAATAAAATTATATTAACTGAGCCTCAAAGAACCCTTGACTGGGGTCCTTCAGTGTAACGAAAATTGAAAAAGGGTGCATTTTTATAGATACCTAATAGAGACAAATTATTTCTCTTTTGTCATGAATTAAATTAAAAATAAATATAAGATCAGTTAACAGACAAAGTCAAACTTTCGTATTGTTATTTAGATTAAATAACGTAATTAAGATTTAAATGATTATGTGGAAAATATATATTTATTTCATCGTTTAAGCAGTTTTTGGTTAATTCTTCATTATTATATTCCTGATATTCTTTTATTTTCTAAAATAAAAATAAATGACATTTTTTCTTTATTTTCGGTAATTCAACCATATTTTTTGTGAAAAAATACATGTTAAAAATTATTAAATAAAAAAAAATTATTAAATAAAAAAATATTAAAAATATTTTTTGTGTTCTTTTTGAACCAAATTTCACAGCATTTTTCAGCAGCTGTTGTAGACGAGAGGTCAAAGTAATGAGACCCTTCGAGACCTAATTCCACTAGACTCATCGTCTAGTGGAGATAATATACATTTAATCCATAGAGCTTAAAGTTCTTACCTTGGTGTGGTGTAGAAATTTCAAGAGTGTTGCGCCTGCTCAATGTTGACCTCTTCACTTGTACATGAGTGATTGAAAGTATTTTAATGACTCAAGAGCCAGATGTGGATATGTGGTGTCAAACAAGGAAAAACTGTGATGTAGGCGTTTGAGAAAGTTGAAAAAGACGAAAACTGGTTGACAAGAAGGAGTGTCAGAAATGAAGAAGGATCGCTAGGGTATCCTTGGGGCACACCATTCATGTTTACATTACTTCTCTGTGATTTTAAATTAAGATGTCTATCACTAAATAGTTCTCGAATTGATTTTAAGTGTGACTTTAATTAAACAAGCAATCAAACATCTGTTTTCAAAGACAAAATTAAAATATGTGAAATGAATAAGGAAACTTTGAATGGATGCATATTACTAACCGAATGGCTTTTAAAAGTTACCGAGCAAAGCTTAATACTTACATTTTTTTGAAAAAACTGCTTTTTTCGAAACTATCAGTATCCAAAGTAATTCTAAAAAATTTAATAAAATAATCTATAATTATCAGTTTTTCAATTTATTTCCTAATTGTTGTGAAGTCTTAGTGCTAAATTACTTCTTAATATAATATACATCAAAGTAATAGCTGATAAAAAAAAAATGTGTATTTTGAAGGAAATTTCTTAAATCAAGAAATAAATTTCCAAAAAATCCTCTTTTGTTTATTAGATTAAGTTTTAAACTGATTCTTCACTACACAGAGCAATAAAAACAACACCTCTCTTCATAAGCATTATTCAATTCCCCCCCCCCCTCTATTTTCATTTTAGCTTTTATAGTATAAAGAATTCTTATGGTAGCTAATTATTTTTAATACTATTTCCCATTAAAGAAGTTTCCCGAAAAGGAATTTTTCCATTTGGAAAGGATTTATAAAGTAATAATGAAGATTTAAATGTGTTAGTGTATTTTTACATCATTAATGATATATTTTTCTTCAGTAGGTGTACGTGATGTTAGAAATAATTAATAAATTTTACTTCAAGGTGCATAATTACTTATAAATGTATAAAATTCGAAGCCTTTTCACTATTTTTATAATCATTCTTTTTATTACTACACTTTAATTTTGATCTAAAGAGGTTTTAAGATAAAAAAAAAAAAATATGCTATGTGTTTGAAAAGGGGTGAGAAATTTAAAATCCTTTTTACATTTTTTTAAATATTTTTTGTTAACAAAATTACATATCATAATTTAAAAAGAATTTCCGTTGCTAAAAACAAAGCCTTTTGTTATTCTCGAAACGAAGAACCCTAAAAATGCGCCAGATTCTGTTATTTACATCTTTTAAATTCTACTTGTTATTAAATAATCCGATCAATGTGTTGAGCGACTTAAACACGCATTTCAGAAACCCTCAGAGATCAAATTCTAATTATTCATACCATTTTACGAGCTTTGCATTATACTTGCTAATGGCATCTAGAAAAGGCCTGAACGGTTTGGAAGGAGCATTTTCTTTCTATGAAGTAAAAGTAAAATAATTCCGATGGAAAATAAATGGTGGTATTACATACTTTAAGCGTATGTTTTGTAGCTTAGTGTTAATCCCTGTGAATTAATTCACAAAGGGAATTCTCCAGCGAATTTTGGAACTTTTGCAGCATGCCTTTATTGAATTCGTGTAAAGTTTTGAAACATTGTCAAATCCCTGGAGGTTTTACCAATTTCTGCAGCATCACATATAAATTTTGATAGTTATGTATGAAAGATTAATTTTTGTTCTTCTTAAGAGGATTGCTTTGTCTTACTTCATTTTTTTATATTTTTCCCAGAGCTCTCCGAATCCGAATTCTCAGTAGAGCTGGTAAACAGGATCAAAATAAAATGACTCGGCAAGTATATTGTGTCAAAAAAAAACGTATTTATTAAATAATATAATTCGATTGATTTACGCGTTACATTTACTTTGTAGCATATATATATATATGAATACTTTAAAAGCTCTTATTTTCAGTGGCTAAATGTAACATTTTCATTAAATGCTAAAACATTTGATGGATCATGTTAAACCTCGTAATGAATAGGCTACACGAAGACAAATTAATTATATTAATATTAAAAATTGAAATAGTTTGTCATTTGTAGTATTAATTATTCACTCTGAAATATATTAGGATTAACAAAATCTTACAAATTTATGTTACGAAGAAATGTTTCGAGGTGATGTGGTAGTTTATTAACGTCACACTGAGAAGCAACACGAGGTCTATTGGCCCCGAACCTCGTAAATTAGGACCTCTATCAAATGACAAAGATGACACCTCTGCTGATATACCTCCCTCTCCAACCTACCACATTACTCCAACGGAAGACTAGAAACCTCAGCAGATTTAACGTGCATCAGTGCCTCTACACAGTGGGTCTAAAGAAGCATCAGGATTCGAACAAGCGGTACAAAATAATTAATGCCGGTCGTGATTTCGTGACCATAAGCACTAGACTACCTCGGTTACTCACTGTACAGGATGACTCACAGATTGTTATTTTCATCCATATATTGTGAGTGCAGGTATGAAAAATCTTTCTTATTTCAAAACCAATAAAACAGATATCATCACCTTTTTCTGCTACGAATAATATAATTATCTCTAATCTCGTTGCTGAAAATTTCAATCATCACTATTGTTGTGAGTGTGATTGTTTATTAACGTCACACTGATGAGTAACGTGAGTGCAATTATCGACATCCCTCGTAATTTTGAAACTCGCTCAAAAGAACTTACGACACCTGATTTGGCACCTCCCTCTACAATCTTTTATGTCATGTCACAGGAGAACTTAAGACCTCGATCACATTTAAAGTGCATCAGCCTCGTATCATAGTAGTCCTATAGTGACATCAGGGCTCCAATCCATTACTCAACGGAACCAACATTGACTGCAAGCTCGTGACCATGACCATTAGGCTATCGCGGTCATAATAATCTTTCCAGGAAATAAGAAAACAATTACGAATACAAGAATTATATAATTAAAATAACTCTCAATCAGTTAACCATTAAAAGCTTTGTAAGTTTCTTAATGAACTATTATCACCTGTGTGTATACTAGTGTTTATAAAAAAATATCCCAAATTAGAAAAGCTGTTACAAAACAAGAGGAGTTACAACCTTTTTGGAAAACTGAAACTGTAAAAATAATTCCTTTAAGTTTATAAAGTCATGCATGCTCAATGTGACCACATCATGCGCACAAACACTATACAGTTGTGACATTGGGCTATTCGCGGTTTCTCTTTACTAACCTTGGGGACTTTTAATTAAGATTGATTGCTTTTGCTAAACAACCTTTGCCCAACCAAAAATGAAATGTGATTTTGGTAAAGCAAGTAGAAATGAAGTGAAGCGGGAGAGTTAGGAAATATATAAATTCCGACTGAGAGTCGCGATAGAGAGGTTGAAGGAGGAGTTAAAAGAGGTGGAAAGAGAGGTTGAAGTAGGTGGTTGGATTAAAAGTTGAGTGATTCAAGAGATTTAGTTATTCCAGGGTTCAACAATTGTTCCAGAGTCTGAGTTGCAGTCGAGGAAGGCTTAGTGGTAAGATTCAGTTAGATTATTATTGGTAGATTGAGTTAAGACAGTAAAGCCCTTGTCCGCGGGAGAGCATTCATAATTGTTGTTATATTAACAAGTATTTAATAAATTGCGTAATTATTGTTCTAGTGTATCTTTGATTGACTTATTGAGTCTTAGTGTTTAATCATTGAATTTAACTATGGCACAAGAGGCAGCCCGGAATGGGCAGCCGTTATACAGTCGATAATAGATTGAGTGATTAGTTTTATTAACTTTTCACTAAAGACAACAGGAAAGCTATCGGCGATATCCCTCGTAACTTTGAACCAAAGAGGACGATACCTGAGGTGTCATCTCCCTATCCTAACTTCCACACCATACCTTCGAGAGGACTTTCAATCTCGACAAATTTAACGTCCATTAGCCATGTCTAAATAGCGGATCTTCAGTGGCATCAAGGTTTGAACTCACGATTCGGTGAAAACCGTCGGCCGCGTGACCGCTAACATGACCACTAGGCTTCTGCGGCCACTAGTAGATTATGGAACTTAACCCGTAAATTTTCCGGCATGGTAGGTGTTACATTTTGAATGACTGGAGTTATTCACATTTTAAATTCGTCAATTTTCACCGGTAATGGTGTGAAAAACTTTTTATTTTTTAAATAACCTCTAAGAAAAAAAAACAGCGAGTTAAAAAGAAAAGAAAGAAGGATTCTTGAGAGCCACTGAGCGAGGCCTTTTTTTAAAGTTTTTATTAATGTCGCACTACAAGCAACACGAGGGCTATTGGCGACGGATTGAGTGATGCCATCATTTTCCCTGCGATTTATGTATTATAACGGAAATTGGTGATTTAAGTATCCACGAAGAGATAAAATGGCATGGAAAACGTTGAGAAAACGATCGAATTTCAAACCATGCACTGACGATGGTAGCCTAGTGGTATTGGTCGCGGACTCGCAGTCAGCTTTGTTTTTGTCCTTATTGGCGCACTGATGTCAATAAGGACCTGCTGTGTAGCAGTGTTGATGCACGTTAAATGTGGTCAAGGTTCCAAGTCCACCCGTTAGTGTTGAGTGTAATTTTGAAGATGGAGTTACAAACTCAAGTGTCGCTCTTGACCGAGGTTTAAAATTACTAGATCCACCACCAACAGCCCTCGTGTTTTTTCTCAGTGCGGCTATAACTTGCAATCAAATCAAATAAAACCATTCTAATTAGAGATGATACATGCTGTTATCCAAAATAATAGAGAATAAAGAATTATTTTTTGCAAGTTTGTTCTTAATGTGCTTGTTAAAGACGTTTCCTTTATATCACACCTTAGTTATAGCGACATTTAATATCAATTGTAAAATCAACCGATGAAAAGCTCATTTATAGAGAACAGGAACTGTTGAAACAAATGTGATTTGCGGAAAGATAAATATGTTTCTTGTAGGTTAATATTTTTTTTTTTTAATTTGTCTCGTGTTATTTCAGAAGATAAATTTTTTTAATCCATTCTTTTTCACAAATCTATTCCTGCTGCCATTATTTACTTGGAAATGAAACAAATTTGTCTTTTTCACAGAAGAAACTGGAATTCATTCCATAATACACTGAATATCGTTAGTGTTACTGATGGTGATCACATTGAACATTTATAATTTTTTAAACTCTCAAGTACTATTTTTATTTTAATTTGTACATAAGGGTTGCAAATGTTTTAGTTTTTTAACAGTAGCTTTTCGAATTTGGGGTAATCGTATGTAAAAAGTCTGCATATATGCCCGATGAAAATAGGAAATAATCGTAAAAATAACGAAATAACTTTAAAAAAAAAAACAATAATCAAAGAAAAATTAATTATTTAATTAAAAGTAGTAAGAACATTATTAAAATTGACAAAAAAGACTTTGAAAGCAAAAAAATATTCTAAAATATTATTTAGAAGATAAAACTGAAAAACAAAATAAGTAAAAAAAGGGTTCTATTATTATAGTTTAAATATGAGTTCTGTCAAGCTATAGTATTCAAGAAAAAACTTGCTCACTTAAAAAAACGTTAAAAATAATTGACAAAATGAATATAACGTTAAAAATAATTGACAAAATTTAAGATATATATTGACTTATGTATACTTGAGAAATCACAATTAAAAGAAACCTTTTAGCCTTTAAAATATTTCAACAATAAAAATATTATAATACTCTTAAACTATTTTAATAACGTATTTCAAATTTTAAAATAACTAAAAGAATGATATAATATAATTTCCTTCGAACACAGCTCTCATTTAAATATCAATTCCAGACAGTTTAGCAAGAGTATGGTGATTGACTTGAGTACATAGATAAATTTTATAGTTTTGCCTTTTAAAATTTCAGTATTATTGGAGCTATATTTTAAATGCATGTAAGAAGAAAATTTACTCATGGATTAAGACACATGATATATTTTATATAGTTTTATTTTCTTATAAACATAAAATCCATAAAAAATATTACAAAATCATCGGTTGCTTATTTATTTGAAGGTATTCCCTCCACAATATATCACAAGCATGATGAAGGTACGCCCTTTACAATGCTTTAAAATTAGAGACAATTCTTAACTATTTAAAAGCAATATGGAAAAGACACTTCTTTAAAATATAATTCCACCACTGAAATTCATTTAATTTTAAATTTTAATTCAACAATCAAAATGACTTTTTTACATTAATTGCCCACATTTTCAACAAAAGGTGCCAAAATTAAAAATTAACAAAGGGAATTCCATTCCTTAGCAGGTACTAATAAAAAAAACTATAAAAAAATAACAAAATTGTAAAATAAAATGTGGGTAATACTTTACATTATATTTATATTTTTACTTATATATGTTTTTATTATTATCGAAAAAAGTAAGATTTCTACAATAAAACATACCAGCACCTTCATTTCACTCTATTAAAAGTTTCCAGCTCCCAATTCCTCCAGTATACGACCTCCGGAAAGAAAATTGTGGGCCCATTGAGTAATTGGAAAATTGATCAGAGAAGCAAAATACCGGAGAGTTACGGCAACACAAAAATTGATGTTCCGATCAACTTTTGTAAAACTGTAATGATATTCAAATTAACACGTCAATTTTGTTATTTGCATATTTTGAAAATGAAAATTAAGAAAAAAAATCATGTCTGATTAAAAAGTTACTTCTGTAAACATCTTTCCTTATTTATATATAATTTGAGGGTTAATTTAAATTTAAACTTGACAGTTTTTTGTATTTTATACATCCTCTTCATAGGTAAAATGATCACATTGGTCTAGAGTGAAAACGTTGCTTACCCACTTTCTTTCACGTTCGAAAACTTTAATTTTCAATCAAAAACTTTGTTTAATACTTCATAAACCTAGGTTAAACCTGTTAGTTTGGTGTCTTTTATTGGAAACTACCTTTGTACTAAGTTTCGGATATACTTGTAAATCTGATAAGGCGTAGTTTTCTGTAGAAATACAGAAAGACCCGCTGAAAAAAGCCGATATATATATATATATATATATATATATATATATATATATATATATATATATACAATATCTCATATTTTTGTCAAAATGCATGAATTTAAATAATATATAGTATAATTTTATCTCATTTTTATGAAATCCAAATTGTCTCTCATTTTTTTAATGCATTATTTCTTTATTATCTACACACGCAAAGTGGTTTTTATTTTCATTTTTATATTTATCTTAAGATAATAAATTGAACTCCTCTCCATTGCACTAAAAATAATAAATAATAAATTGAGCTCCTCTCCGTTGCACCAAAAATAATAAACAATAAATTGAACTCAAAGATTGCACTTAAAGTAATAAATTCCCAGTTTCTATATTTATCTTATGACATGCAAAATAGTAAAAATATTCAATCAAAAAAGAATTCTCAATTTAAATAGAAATAAGTTACATTCATCACTAATTAAAAAAATAAAATATTCAATCTAAATTTTTTGAAATTAATCTCAGATTATCCATCTTTGTATCATTACACAATCCGAATAAATTATATTTCATATCACTGACGAAAACAATATCTATCCCCAAGAAAAGATAAAGAAACATTCACTATTCTCAAATAATAAAACTTGACTTTTATCCTTTTAATTTTTTTCGTTTTACCGAGAATGTCATACATTTAATTATTTTATATGCATCAAAAATTTTACAAAGAAAAATCTCTCAAGCATAAGTACAGCATATCTTATATATTTAATTAATGAATGCAACAATGTGTTTGTTATTATTTTTTGAAAATTTCCCTTCTGTAAGATGGTATTTCTCTGTCTTTAGATTAATTCACCTGAGAGAGAGAGCATCATTCTTGCTTAGATATTTTTTATTTACTAAAGGTACTCTAGTAAATTCCCAAAGACGTACGAGGTAAGTGCATCAAGAAAGCAAGTTCTCTCTGTTTTTTCCCAACGGTAGAGTTTAATTACTCTTTTTCGTCAAAAACTTGTTTAATTGTATGTTTTTCTTTCAGCCAAAAAGAAAAAAAAATTAATTTTCAAAGAAAGACTTCGACTTGTTCGTTTTTTATTTTCGTATTTAGTGTAAAAGGAAACGTATTCCCTCGGTCTAAATCGACATTTTAACGGTTTATTTGTGATAGTATTTTAACTGATATTTGCTTCAGTGTATAAAAATTATTGAAAAGAAAATTTTTATGCTGTGTAACTTATTTCAATTAATTTATGGCATAATGTTAAAATAGAAATATTTGTCAGATAAATGTATTTAAAAATTTATGGAGTACTTTTAAAAAAAGGCTTTGGTGGTTTTTTGATCTCTTAAATATATATGGCCCAGACGTCATTACGTTCATACTTATTATTTAACCGTGCATATTACACCGTAAATTCCGCATAATAGTAAAATCAGCTATGAAAGTCAAAGCAAACTCGTTTTCAAACAATAAAACAGTATTACTCGAAATTTACGAAATCTGATTTTCAAATTTCTAATAATTTTGAATGCTGAATGTATACACTCATGGACAAAAAAGTTAGTGCGCCAAGAAATAATTACGGGATCGTAACGAAACTTGGCATGAAGGTACATGTTGGGGAGATATGCAAATGATTAGAAATGCAGCGTGATTGCGCATTACGTATAGCCGGTAGAGGGCGTTTAACGTCGTTCTCCGTGGAGTATAAAACAGGTAACCAAAGCTTGTTTGAGTGTGCTGAATCGTTTACAAAGGAAGAACTGAAGTTTACATGCCATTACGCCGTTTTCGAAGACAATATGAGCAGCTGTCGCAGTTTGAGAGGGGGAGAATCATCGGCTTGATGGAAGTTGGGTTGTCAGCTAGGCGAGTAACTCGTCAATTAGGCCGCTCTGATTGTATTGTGAAGAGGTGTTGGGAACAGTGGATCCGAGAGATGTCATTTACACGAAGACCAGGCTCATGACACCCTCGACAGACCAGTCATCGAGAAGACCGCCACATTGTAAGAAATGCACGCGTACAGCCAACTGCTTCATCTGCCGCCATCCAGGAACAGGTCCTTCACTAGGGGCCCCAATGTCTTCTCGAACCATACGAAGGCGCCTGGCTGAAGGACATTTGGGATCGCGGTGCCCATTACGTGTACTGTCCTTGAAACCTACCCATCGACGCCTCTGTTTAGAGTGGTGCCGCTCACGAGGAAACTGGACTGCAGCGGAATAGAAACAGGTCGTTTTTAGCGACGAATCCAGATTCAATCTCAGCAATGATGACAATCGTGTTCGTGTGTGGAGACCCCATGGTGAACGCCTTAATCCTGCCTTAATTTACAGCGACACACCGCTCCCACAGCTGGTGAGATGGTATGGGGTGCCATTGCCTACAATACACAGTCACTCCTAGTATTGATCCGTGGCACCATGACAGCCCAGCGGTATGTCTATGACATCCAGCAACCACATATGTTGCATTCATGTAACGGGTCCCAGAAGCAATTTTTCAACAAGACAATGCTCGGCCTCACATGGCAAGGATGTCACAAGACTGTCTCCGCACTGTTACTACCCTTCCTTGGCCTGAAAGATCCCCAGATTTGTCTCCAATCGAGCATATCTGAGATCATTTGGGACGGCGAATTGGGCATCCCACGACTTGTATTCCTCAATGCCCGATCGTATCGCATCGTGCCTTTGCGCTACAGAGGGTTCAACAGGGTATTAAATCATCCGTTCTTTTGCCTTTTCTCTGAAATAAATGGTCCTTTTTCTTACCTTTATTCCTTTTATTTCTTTTTCTTTTAATGATCCTTTTACGTATGTAAAATTTCGTTTCATTTCAACGACTCCTTCTTAGTGTGCTAATTGTTTTTTCCATGAGTGTATATATATATATATATATATATATATATATAATTTTATTTCCATCTCTTTCAAGGCTACGTTTGCATGTGATCGTTGTCTTGGATTCGCTGCCGGCGTAGCTTTCATCGAGTAGTGAGTTCGAGCCCTAATTCCACTCAAGACTCGACATAATGCGAGATTAATGGAGGAATTAAATTTGGTAGTGGTCTTAATTCCTCTCTTTGGAGAGGAAATTTGGAGAAGGAGGTGCCATCACAGGTGTCATTCTCGTTACTTGACCGAGGTTCAAAATTACGAGGTCCGTCTCCAATAACCCTGTGTTACTTCTCAGTATAAGGTATGTACATAGTCAATCCATTTTTCTTTCTTTTTTATGGAATTTTCATTTACTTTTTTCTTGTATTTTTACTGTATGTCTATATAACTATGTAATTGTATTTTATTTTCATTTTATTTACAAAACTGATTTTTCTCTTAACATGTTTTGAATTTGCACCTTGCAATTTTGTTAATACTGTTTCATATTATATCAAATAACTCTGTTTAATAAGTTTTCCAAATAGTTTATTATCCTTATTGATTAGGCATATAATGATATAACTGCTATTGTTTGAATTTTGAGATAATGTGTGAGTGATGGGAAAGATTAATGGTACAAGAACCAGATATGGCTATACTGTACCAAATAAATGAATGACTGTGTTCAACGCGTTTAAAAAATATAAAAAAGATTTTTAAAAAATTGGTTGACAAGAGAAATGTTCGAAAACATAGAAGAATCACTAGAGTATCCAGGGGGCACATCACCCTTTAGTAATAAAGCCAGTTTTGAGATTTCATACATTATGGCACGAGAATTACAATTTTTGTAGGTGTATCATTGAGAAGATGCATTAGAGAGAGAGAGATTTGCGAGAGAACGTGATATGCATTGCAAAAATAAGGTTAACATTGGCAAAAAAGAGTCTTTTTAAGAATTGCGAGAATTTCTTCAACGATTAATAAAAATAATAATAAATCATTGAATCTTTAAAACACCAAACGCTAGAATAGAATTTAAAAAATTAAGTGCCATACGAGTCTACAGATTACATTGCTATTTAGTTTTATGAAAATTGTTCACAGATTAATGTGACCCGTGTGGTGACCGGGGATGACAGAATAGTCTCACTGCAGCTCATGCATGTCGTAAAAGGTGACTAAAATGGGTACCCAGCGTCTGGGGGTATAGCCAGGCACCCTGCCCCTGGGGATTATATCAGGGGGACCTCAGGGACTTGCCTTCTTCAGGTAAGTACGGGCATCATGACCCCGAGGTACCCTAGTGATCTTTTTCTTTCCCATGGGGTTCACTGTCTTTGGTAAACACGGGTGACGCACTCCCGGGATACCCTAGCGATCCTTCTCTATTTTCGACCCTCCTTCTTGTCAATCTTTTTTACCTTTTTTCAACTTCACGTCTAGACCACAGTTTAATCTTGTTTGGCGCAGCATAGCCATATCTGGCTCTTGCGCCAATAAACTTTACATTCACTCACTCACAGATTAATGTGCTATGAAAAAAGCATATTTAAATTCTTGTACAAATGAAGGGATCACTAATAATAAATTGATTTATTTTACTGAACTCTATATTCTCTAGTGTTGTTGGTAAAAATATTTCAATAGATTAAATTAAAAATTTAGTTGTTTTTTTTTCATCTTGTATTACAAAATATTTTAGAATTCTTAATAACACAAAGCATCTTTCATTATATTTATGAATAGCGTAAAAGTAGTTTTCTAGTTGTAATAATTATTGAATTTCAAATTTACAAAATAATAGCCAGGAAAATAAAATAAAATTAATTTACGAATTATATTTTGATTTTGAGGAATATGTTTACAGGCTTTAGATACTTATTATTTTAAGGTAACTTAAACGCCTTCGACGAAAAAAGACGTGTTTATTTTATGGTAAATTTTAATAACTTCTGAAAATTAAAAAAAATGGAAGTCGACATTTAATATTGAGGTAACTGTATATTTATACATCTATTATTTATGCGAAGATAATTAGATTTATGTATCTAAATAATTATATATGAGCAAGTAATAACCAATAACTATTATGTAGTAGCATTAATATTCTACTACATACATAATGTTAAAATTTTTTCGAATATTTACATATATAACATTCTATACATTAAACATAATTATAATTTTAAAAATAATAATTTTAAAAAAGCTTAAAATTATTAAACATTATGATTCAAAAATCCCATAATCTCTTATAAATATTGAGTAATATTTAAACTTTATGAGAGTTTATTAGTCAAAATTATGTTCACTGTGCATGAAGTAATCTCGATTCCGTATGGGCAAAATATCAGCCATGTGAATAAAATGGAGTTTAAAGAAAAGTACACCAGAATCATAGAAGCCAAATTATGAGAAAAAAGCAAATGCAAATGTTTTTCTGTTACATGGCAGCCATTTGTGTACAAATCAAAAATTCAATTTTTGAACGTTCTACATTCATCACATTCTCAATAAATGATACATCTACGATATCATCAAAGACTGTGGTAGCCAAGTGATCATGGTCGCGGATTCCCAACTGGTGAGGTTTCCGTTGAATCTTGGGTTCGAGCCCTGATGCCATTAAAACGGGACTGGTGCGCATTAAATCTGGTCGACGTCCTAAGTGCTTCCGTTGGCATTCTGTAGAAGTTTAGAGAGGGATGGACCAATTCACAGTAATGGTTTTCGAAGCTTGAACGAGGTTCAAAATTAAGAGATACGTCGCCAATATCCCTCGAATTGTTTATCAGTGCAACATTAATAAGCAATCACATCATGGCGAGGAAAGAGCTCTCTATTTTTTTTAACATAAGAAAATGCAAAATTTGAAAATTTATTTCTCAATTTCCTTAATAATGTTTGTTTTCTTAAGACTCTGTACTATATTATCTGAGCCTATTTTATGTAGAGGTTGGTTGGTTTTTTAACATCGCACCAAAAGCAACACGAGAGCTATTGGTGACTGGCCTCACAAGTTTGAACCTCGGTCGGGTGATGAGGACGATACCTGAGCTGGCACCCCTCTCCCAACTTCCACATCACGCCAATGGAAGGACTTTGAGCCTCGACAGATTTAAATTGCATCAGCCCCGGTTACACGGCGAGTCTTTAATGGCAGCTAAGCTCGAACCTACGACTCGACGAAAATCGCCAACCGCGAGTCCGCTACCGTAACCACTAGACTATCTCGGTCATCATTTTATATAGAAACGCTACCGAAAAAAGTGAGAAAATATAGCATTAATCTTAAACAAATGAAAAGTCTTCGACAAGGAAAATTAATAGTACATATCTCGTATTTTATGGCAAATTTAAGTAACCCTCTCTTAGTTATATGTCCTTTTATGTCTTAATTTTAGTTTTGTACACATTGATATTTCAATCGTAATCCATAAGTATTACATTAAGACTTTCAAATATTTAGGTTTCAGTTTTAATATAGATAAATCTTAGAATGCTGACTTCCAATGATATTTCCTTTTATTTATTTATTTATTTTCATATTTATTTTGGTACAGAGTTTGTAATTTATTCCAATAACTGTTTTATTCGTATGAAATTAATAACTAATTAATTCAGCAAAAAATAGAATGAGAAGTACAAATTATGTTTAAAACCATTTAAAAACTTAAATGAATTATTTTATGAATAATTTTGCTTGATATATATGTTGAATCATGGAGAAAAATACAATTTTAGACAAGTAAAAAAAATGAACAATATTTTAAAACAATATTTTATATATATGAACACTCGTTTGGATTTTGTGAGTAAAAATCAAAATTACGCATCTAGAGTTATTCTGAAACACTGTCAAATGATGAAATTTGCACTTGAAAATAAAAAAATATACCTCACACTTTTAGCTTCCATACTAATTCACACGAAGAGTTTGAAATCCAGTTGAGTTAGTGAGTGGTGAGGTTTATGGCACCAAAATCCAAACCTGACTAAGCTGCACCAGACATAGTGTATTTGTGGATTAGACGTCAGAAAAGAATGGGAAAAAGGTAAAAACTGGTTAACACAAGGGAGGGGTCGAAAATAGAGAAGGATCGCTAAGCTATCCCAGGGACGCATTTCCCTTGTTTATCAAAGATGATAAACTCTATAGGAAAAGTAAAAAAAAAAAATAGTTAGAGTGTTTCATCCGTTCACCTAAAGAAAGTAAGTCCCTGAGGGGGAAATCCAGTAGAATTTAAAGAATAGAGGTTTACATTATTCCTCAAGGCTATCATACTTGAAGCCAGGACTTGATTCAAGTCATCGCGACCGTGACCATTGTGCTGCGTTGAACCCTTGGATATTTATCTTGACATTAACATTGACATTTGATTGATATACATATAAAACTATGAGTGAAATCTAGGCAAAGAAGAGACTTAGAATTTTTTTATGAAACATATTTTAGACCTTGAAGATTATTTGATTTTATTAACAATACTGTATTCTAAATATGGTTATTCTTTGAGTTTAAATACCAAAAAAACGTCTTTTTAATTATAAATTTTAAAATTTTGTAATATGGATTCCTTAATTTTTCGAAATCATTTCGTATTATCTAAGTTGCTTCAATATATCTCATAAATTTATATAATAACACACATAATTTATATTTTAACATATCACTTTGATAACCTATTTTATTAATGTTGTAAAGAAACTAGTTGATAACTTAATACCTGAATTCTTCCAAAAAATGTTTCCATCTAGTTTCAGTTGCTAGTCTTACTTAATTTAAATAAGTTTTTCAGTTGTTTATTCTTTGTTACATGTATTTGTTGTTAGCCAAATGAAAATAATAAATTATGTAGCCAATTATTCTGTAGTTATTTTAAAACTGTATTAAGGTAACTATTAAAATGCTTTAAATTTCACAAAATTTGTATTATTTTGCTATTAATTTTATAGGACACTTCGTTAATTCTGTATACGTATTATTAATGAGAATTTGATAAATAGAAGATTTAAAAGTTGAATTTTAAAATTGTAAACAAACGTGTGAAGCCGCTAAGAAAAACTTTGCATTTGATTTTTTTCTCAAAACGTGGTTTTTAGAATTCTGTACTTTATAACTTCCTAAAACTGTACTTTATCCACACTGTTGATATCTACCTCATAATAAAAGTGAGGTTGTCTTGTATTCCGTGAACAGATTTTTTTTCTAAATAAAGACTCACAAATTTTATGTATTACATAATATTTGTATAAAAAGTGTGGGAAATTTAAATCATTTATTTTTTTTAATTTTAATAAATTTAACAATTTTAAGTGCAAAGAATGTTATAATTATAAGTACTCTAGAAGTTCTTAAAATAATAAATGTAGTAAATTTTATGTAAAATGCACCAAAATTTAGGAATATGACTTACAAATGTAAACACTGCCATTAAACATGAACTCTCCAAGCCTAATTATCCATGCTTTATAAAATTGTAATTTTTTTTTGCAATAAACAGATACAAAAATATACAGATATCTCAATGTTCAAATATGACTTCTATTGTTTTTAATTTAAAAAAGAGAGCAATACTTATACTTGGCAGAAATAAGCTCATTTTTCTGTGTTAAGTGTTTCAGTTACTTTAAATTTTATTCTTTTGTCACCTTCAGAATATTTTATTCTGCTATTTATTTCACATTAAATTCAAATATCAATTACATAAATTTTCTAAAAATATTTAGTCAAAATAAAAAAGTAATTCAACATGCTTCAATATACCCAGTTTGGTATTTAATTAAATATTTTTAAGTAATACAAGATAAAATGTGCACTTTGTGTTTAGTTAATTTACTTTCATTACATCACGAAATGTTAAATTAAATCATTATTGTTGCTAAATCAAATAATATTGTTACACTTTCCAATACGGACATAAAAACACATTAATGAAGAAGGCGGACTTTTTATATAAAAAGTTCTTTAAAACAAAATGGAAAAAAAAAAAAAAAAAAACTTTTTCATTGCATAAGAAGCTATATCAGATTCCAAATTCTAAATGAATGAAAATTATTTTTTAAAGTAGATGCTACTTAATTCAGTTTTTAATTGATTTCTTAAAGTAAGTAAAAATTTTAAGCAAAAAAAAATCGATTTAGTTTTTTTTAGATTTAATATAACGTTTTTATGAAGTCTAAGGAAATTAGTTGCCCTTTATTCTTTAGAATTGTGAGCTGTACTCGAGACACAAATTCAATTGTTGACTGGATTAAACTAATTCATATGGGACATTAATTTATCTAGACGATACATACGGTTTTGTACTTATTTTCTAATCTTTTTTTTATTTCTTTACACCTAAAAATGTATAGAATCTTAATCTGAAAAGAAAAAAATATCGAAGGTTCCCCATAAATTGATTTTTTAATATATATGTGTGACATATTTCTCTATCAAATGATTTTTAAAGATTAAAGAAGATCCCATTGCATGTTAATTACTGATGAACTCATATTTTGTCGTTCATTATTTTAAAAAAAAGAGTAATTTTAATATAAAAAAACAACCTAGCATTTTACGAATTCTTTTTTAAACAATTATGCTACTGATAAGAAAATATTTTGTTATGAACTTCAGAAAAGCAATACCTTATTAATCTTAAAATTCTTGCATCTTCTTTTTTTTTTATGTGTCTTGTAGTTTTTTCAAATGTTTTATTCTGTATTTAAGTCTAATAATTAAAACAGCCACTCAGAAATAAAAATTTCTTTACATCTAAATTTCATTACTTTATTCACTTCCCAACTCTATTTTACATTTTTAAGAACTATATAGAGCTATAGTTAAAATCACAATAATATCTTGTGAAATATTTTACTGCACACTTAAGTTAGTTTTGATAATAACTGACATTTATTTCAATATCAATAACAACAGAAATTATTTTTCAATAAAAATTATCTGTTGTATTACAAAGCTGTAAAAATTTCAACTTTGTTGGTGGCGTATCAGAATAAAAATATAAAGTATCAATGTTTTTGTTATTGTCACATCTACAATTTATTGTTATTTGAAATAATTTCTTATGAATAAATAAAATCTAAAAATATTACTAACGAATCATTTTACTTATGAAACATCTTAAGAAATTTAATGAATATTATAAAGTTATGATAACAATCACTTTAAGTCCTCGGATTTTTTAATTCATACAAAATGAAATTTGAAATGCTTTTTGAAAATATATATACTTCCTAAAATTTATACAAAAAGTTTCTTAAAAATGTGTTTCACCTATAAAGCTAAATAATCATTTTATTTTGATTTGATTTCTAATTTTGAACTTCAAAATCACCCCCATAACGACTAAAATTTGATTATATTTTTTTTGTACTTTATTTTTTATTCATATACCTGAGACTTTTACAAAAAAAAACTTTTTTTCTGTCTAAATTAATAAAAACAACGTGAAAGATTGTTCTTCTTTTCAGTTTCTTTCAGGAAACATTATGTTAAGAAACATTTCACATTATTTTCCGTTTCACTTTTAAACCAGAAATTATAATATTCATAATGGGATAAAATTATTCAATCCCCACTGCATTTACCTTGAAATATATTTCGATGTATGGTTCTTTATTCCAATATCCGTATTTGACGAGAGCCCCAGTCAATTACTCTAATGGAAGTGTTTGATTAGTCTAAAGGAAAATACAGTAACGAATGCATTACTTAAAATTCAAAATCCAAGCTGCACTTTCATTGGAATGGAATATGACTTCCATTATAACCGAGCTCGATCAGACGATAAGTAGTGCTTATAAAGTTTCTCCTGACAGTTTATATCGCCGTAGTTTTCGAAAATTTTCAATGCATAAGATTGAATAGATAAGGCTCTGGATTTAAAACTCTCGATTTAATTCATTCGAATAAAAAAGTCTTTTTATTTCGCTTTAAGAATCTAGAAATGCTATGAAATATAAAAATAAAACATAGGATCTGATTTTTTCTACTTAACTTTTCTGAACGTTTAGTTAAATAGTAAATAAATATACCTACTAAGGCTTAGAGTTATAAAAAAAAAGATGATTTGTTGGCAAAAAAAACTTACTAAAACTTACTTACTTATTAAAACTAAAGCACTGGTGAATTTGATTTCTATTTCATCGGAATTTACACGCAGGAACTAATAATTTGTAATGATATTCTTGATTATAAGGAGCTTGTACACTACAACAAAGAATTTTAACAGAAAAAATAGAATGATAGTATATAATAAATGTTCTGGTATATGAAATTTAAAAGTGTCCTATAATAAAAATTTTGAGTTCCTATGATATATTTATAATGACATAGGTATGAAGAATACTTTTCAATTATACCAGAGGGTACTGAAAAGTTTTTATTTTTACTAAAAATACGCAATATCTGGATAAAATTTATTATGCATATTAATTGATTATTATGTTTATAGTGTTGCAATCTATAGCTATTAATGTTAATTTGTTTGGCTTCATAAAGCCATTGATTGAAGTACCCATAATATGAAAAATATGGAGTACAATTTGCTGAGTTCTACAATTACGACCTTCGAAATGTCAAGAAATGCAAGGAGAAATAGCGACTACATACAGATGTCTGAAGAATAATAAAGAACAATTTAATACCTATACCTTGATTATTTTAGTAATAATTAAAACTTACGATACCCCGGAATAATAATTAAAACTTAACGAGGTTTCGGATTAATTTAATTAAGGCTTCCTGAAACCAAACAAATCAACATTAATAGCTATAATTTACCATATTACGCGTACATCATAATATATTAATGTGAAAAAAAATTTCATTCAGATATCTCGAATTTGTTGGTTAGTATAATCACACAAACGTTCAAAGTAAACTAAAATGCATCTCATATGATATTTGCATATTTTTAAGGTTTTAATTTCCTTTTATAATTCTGATTTAGTTAAAGTTTAAGAAACATGATTATTCGGCTCTATAATGTTAGGTTATTAAGAAACCTTATCAAATTATTAACTAATATAGAGTTACCTAACAACGAATAAACAGTACTTTTCGTAATTATAGCTGTAATTTAACAAATGATTCGGTAAATAAATTTGTATTATGAAGCACATTTAATATTAATATCTTTTCTCTGGTAACTTTTATGAAGTTGCAGCTTTATGATTAATTAATGTGAAACTAACAGTTTTTAGTTTGTTGTGCTGAATGTAAGATTTGATTTATTGATTATTTATTAACCTAGCACTGAGATGCAACACGGGGGCCACAGGTGACGGACCTAGTAATTTCAAACGTCCGTCAAATGACGAGAACAACACATGAGCTGGTACCACACTTTCCAAACTTCCACACCACGCCATAGGGAAAACTTGTATCCTTGTCAGATTTAACGTGCATTAGCTCCCTACAAGGCTGGACATTTGTAGCATCAGGGCTTCAGCAGTTTGTAACCCCAACTCTCTCTCTCTAGAATATCAAAACATATTTTTTCTTTGAATTTATAAATGAGTTGTTTGTATAAATCATTGAAGAGTTTTTCAATGAGTTTTCAGGTATTTTAAATAAAAGGATATTGGTTTCTTTCCTCAAATATTCAATTACACGATCAATTAAGAAAATTGTTTCTCTGGTATTATTTTTGTTTCAGCTTTTATAAGAATATTCATTAATTAAAATACTTTTCTTTATTTTCGTTTTAAATAAACTAAAAAAATCATGCTCATTATCAAGAATTAAAATTAAATGTGTATCTCTCATAATATTAAGATTCATTCATATCTGAATAAAAAAGATACAAAGAATAATTTATAAGAACATTTTAGAAGTAGAGTGAGATTTTTTTACTGTAAAATTCAAACAAATTGTTTTATTGAAATCATGATGTTTGTATGTAATTTATTTGAAATAACTTGACCCTTAAAATAATTAATCCTAATTTTCAATAGCATAATCATAACATTAGTTCTAGTATTTTTAAATAGCTTAGTCATAATATTAGTTATATAATATATTCTTATATTTATATACATTACCTAAATAGTAATAACATTAACTAGTTTATGTATTAATAGATAACTACCTAGACCATTAGAGACATTAAGGTATGAATAGACAATTATATGTAAGAAGTTATAAATAATATCACTAATAAGCTACCAGTAAAAATTTCAGTAACAAATCAATCTCAATTCATTGAAAATATTTTACTAAGTATAACAAAAATGTAAAAAAAACTTGAAAACATAAAATTTAATTAAGAAATTCCATAAATTCAATATATATTTTAATCAACTAAAATTAAAATTATGATTAATAAAAATATATTTTTTAAAAATTAACAAAGATTATATTATATATTAAATAAAATAAAAATATAGAAATTCTACAAAATATTCATATGGAAATAAGCAATAATAAACGTACTCTTATTTTCTGTTCATTATTATTCTATAAATAATTGATTCTTACTTTGACTCTCACATTAAATGCTCCTTAAATTTTTTTTATTATATTCGAAATCCATATTTTATAATAGTAACATGAGCAAATAATTAGCACATAATATTGAATAAAAATTCACTCATTTCTTGATTTAAGATAATAAGGTAAAGAAATGCATTTTTAAGAATGAATTCATATTAAAATTTTAAAAAATGAGGTAAAGTGATTCATATAAAATAAATATATATGTATTCAAATAACGATTCTTATAAAATACAAATGTGTAAATAAAAATAAAAAGAAGTAATAATAAACTCAGATCATTCAAGAAACAAACAACTACAAAAATTAAATTCATATTAAATATATATTTATTATTTTTAATTATTTAAAATAATTATCGAGCAATAGCATGTTTTAAACAAAAGGTTATCCAATAACCTTTTTAATCAAAATTCAATTCTTTCTAGTTAATAAGGATAAAAAATGCTCATCTGCCTTACTTCAAAACATTGACAATTGCATAAGAAACAATGCATATTATTAATAACGCTCTGAATTTTACTAAACTTCCTTCGAAATCCAATAACTCTATGTATGGCAGTTTCCAGTTTCTATTACGTAACAGAATGATGGATGACTACAATGATGTCCTTATTACATTTCGACGGAAAGAAATTGAACTGTCTGTTAGAAAACTATCAACGTTGGTTGATGAGATTCGATGGAACATAATTCTCTCCTCGTTTCCTTTTCCACTCTGTTCTCTCACCCACTAACCCAACCAAGAAATAATGTCTTTCCATCTATGATTTCCCCTACACTCGTATTTAGTGATTTGAAGAAAGTCATACGAAATAGATGAAGAAGCTTCAAGTTCCGTGGAAAAAGAAAATGTGTTTTTCATTCGATTTTCACTCTTAGATGGATATTCGAAGTCGGATTATCTAGTCATGGAAGATGAG
Organism: Nephila pilipes; assembly: GCA_019974015.1. NCBI lineage: Eukaryota > Metazoa > Arthropoda > Arachnida > Araneae > Nephilidae > Nephila > Nephila pilipes. The sequence continues at coordinate 964,239 of BMAW01026146.1, forward strand.
AGAGATTTCCTCTTTTCCCTCGGGATAGAGAAGTTCTTTAGAAGATTAACTGTCTTTGGAGAAATATATTCTGGAGAACTACTAGGATATATGTATCTGATTTTCAACTGTTGCTTCTAATCTCTACATTCTGTTGATACATATTGTGGAAATTTATTATACTTGAAAATAATTTCCTTTGATGCGTGAAAAGATTCCAATTTTTGGTTGTTAAACTGTATTTTATTTATAAATTGTATAAAACTCTTATATAAAATATCATTTTATTCAACATTTGTTCTTTTATATTAAATACTGAATCGTACTCCTAAAGGAAAGTGTTCAACAATTTATACGAATTGCGTTTCAATTAAAATCATTGGTTCAAGATCTTAAATTTCTTTTCATTGAATCTATTGAACAATTCGTTTTAATTCGTTTTCAACTAATCGTGTTCTCTAGAGACAGGAGTAATTTCAGGCAGCAACATATTCCATTAATAGTTTTATTTCATATTGATAATGTTGTAAATATTTAAGCTGCGCTTCTCTCTCATTGTAAAAATTCTCAATTTTGTAGTGATTATTTATGAAAAAAGAATTTAATGTTTAGTTCAAAAAAGATACGTTAAACTCTTTTCCGTCTAATTCTTTCTTTGTTTTACAATGTAACTTTATACTTGCATTCTTTAATTAATTTTGTAAAAACAGCTGACTTATTTGTTATAACATTTACTCGCAAAAATATGGAAATGTTTTAAATATGTTGTAAAATTTTGAATATTAATTTTATACTCTTTTATAATAATTATGATTAATTTCTCTATTACATTTCGTTTTCAGTTAATCATAAAATAAAATTTGATTGTATCATATTCTGTAGAAGATAGGTATAACGTCATAAAACAAGATTTTTATCATCGTAGAGAAATTTAGAATAAACAAAATTTTTAACAAATATAAAATCTATTAATATTAAGATTATTTAAAAATGGATATTCCTTTAGAGTATAATAATTACCTTTAGGAGAAATACATTGAACTTATTATCAATTTCAATTCAAAAATTATAAATGTATGGTTATTTTAATTTCACAAAAATATGTTATCGCAAATTTATTAGATTGTAATTATAATAATGTGTTACTTATTGATTTGTTCAACTAAAATTTATTTTATTACAGAAATTCTTTAAAATGAATAGAAAATTTAATTACAATTATGTGAAAGGAGTAAGTGTAGTTCGAATTTAGAAGAGATATAATTTCATATGATTGCTATTTGTCTTAATAAGAAATATGTTAGATCTTATATCAGTTTAAGAATTCGAAAGTCATAAAATTAATCAGAGTTTTTTTTTCCTATAAAACTTTCATTTGAAGCAGAGAGAGAAGCAATACACTATAAGGTAATAGTAATTTTTCAAATAAGAGAATCTAATTTATAGAGATTTAAATTAATACATGGTGCTTAAGACATTTCTGTGGTAAACTTAGTAATTGATTCATTTTAGAACGTTCCTCTAATTCAAGTTTTGAGATTTTTCTCGATCAAATCACTCAAATCATTTTCTGAAATGTAGTAAGAGAATTTAACTTTTTCGGTTGTTAGAAACAAGCAATTTCTGTTATGATTTGACATGAAATTTTACTATAACAAAGAAAATTATTTGATTAACTGCGTACAAGAGAAAGGATATTTAAAAAGCTGTGAAGTCGAAAAAATGAATTATTGATTTGTAACATTGTATTTCTCCTTCATGAAATCGAAGAGTTACGACATTTTGTCTCTACTTGATACTGAATCTGGAATTTTCAAAATTTCAATATGTTAATTTGACATCATAAACATGAAAATAATTTGTAATTTTCGTAAAAATTAAAGAATTTTCTTTCTGCAGAAGGAAAAAAATAATCGCTCATTTATTACACATGCCAAAATATTAATAAAAGGTTTTAAAGAGTAAGATTACAAGAACTATGTATATATATGTATGTATATATATATATGTATATATATATATATATATATATAGAAGATATAGAGATATATATATATATATATATATATATATATATATATATATATATATATATATATATATATATGTAGAGTATATATATATATATATATATATATATATACATGAATTTTATAAACTAATAGATCTTTCAAAACTGGAAAACTGAATTTAAAAATATTTAAATGATGCATAATAAAATAAATCAACTACGTTAAAATTGTAATTTTTTTAAAATGTTTAATCACTTGTCTTAATCCTCTTGTTTTTTTTTTTTTTTTTTGTTTTTTTTTCAGTGTAAAGTACAAGATTCAGAAATGTTTCAAATTTAGGATAATTATGTATTAAACAATGTCTCATTACATTTATATCCAATTCGTAAAGAGTTTCTTTTTCGTTAACATTTAAAGAATCGATTATTTTTCGTATAAGAAGGCACGTTACCATGAAAGCAGCTTTTTAAAATGTGATACTTATAAGAAGTTTTTAATTACCATATCTGAACACTCATAAAGTATATATTTGAGAAAAAGAAACTTTCTTTTCATACAAATAATTATTCAAAATTAAAATTTAAAAAAATTCTAAATCTTTATTCCATGCATAAAACTATCAAGCATATTATACAAATTATCCAGAAAAAAAATTCAAAATATTATATTGATTACAAAAAAGACCTTAGCATTTTAAAGACATGATCGTCATGAAAAATAAAATGCCGAGAAACAGCAGTTCTTAAAGTTTTGAAAGACAATGAAATGACTTTGCACACTGTCAAAGAAAATTTATTTTGTATATATATTAAGAAAAATCATAAAAATAAAATATGAAAAAATATATTTTTTTTTTTGATATTTTGGTTAATTTTAGGGTACCGGGTCCCCTTAATAAAACATTTTGTGGTAGTTTTCTCATCAATTTTTTCAGAATTAATAATTAAGTTTTAAACTGATATTAAAAAACAACTAGAAAAATCACTTAATAAAAATGTCATGTAAATTTGAAAATAAACTGTTGAAACCACTTAAAAGTATTAAATAATATATTTTCAAAAAGAGCGGTTACCTCATGTTAACAATGACAAAATTAAAACTGAATTATTTGGACCTTTCCTTATTTTTCTAAATCTCAAAAGCCTTTTATTCTATAAAATATAATTTCTGAAGAAGTACATACGGTAATCTTGCCAACGAGTATTTTATGGGATACTTTATTTCTACTATTCAAATCAGATTTTTGTCAAAGAATTATTTGAAAATGAAATTGAAAAAGAAAGAAATGATTTAGTTCACAGTTAAAAATGTTTTAATAATTCACTAAATTAAGTAGCTAGACTGTGAAATTCTGTTTATATATATTAAGAAAAGTCATATAATTAAAGTAATATAGTAAAAAGGTATTTTACATTTTAGGGTTCAATGTTACTTTAATATAACTTTATCAGTAATGACACCAAACCTTTTATATTTAAAATAGCCCCACCGATTATATGATTTGAATTATACTTAAAATAAACACTGGAAAATGATGATATACGAATTTAGCCTTTGTTTCAGGTGTCCAAACTGTATACTAGATGAAGTTGACGTTAGATTCCAAATCTTTCAGAATCTAAGTTCTGCCTCTTAGGTTCTTTTCAAACGTCACCATTGAAACTCATTTAACGACTTATCTGTAAAAGCCTTACGTGTGAAGCCCTTATCTTTCAGTGAGAAACCTCAACAAGGCTTTTCAGAGTGTTCCTAACCCTCAAAGTGTCTGCTTTGCCTAATGAGAAATCTCACCGAGAATAAATAGTAGCCCCTCGAATACATTAGAAGGGTTAGTTATTCGAAGAGTTTCGGGTCTTCGACGTGTGCATTATCCTTTATGAAAGGAGATATTAAAATCAGTTTCGCAGTTTAATTTAATTCCATGCGTTATACAATGACATTGTGTTCGAGACGCGTGATTGTGCGAATACTTATTTAAAATAATCCAGTTTTCTCATAAGCTACATACAACCTGATTTTAAACTGTTAAATAATAATTTCTATTCACATACCCAATAGTTAATAGTGTATAGACGAACAGAAATTTTAATTCGGCTGCCTTTAAAATTTAATATGTTTGTAATATGATTATTAAATAATACTTCGATAACATTTTTATTCAAAATTTACTTTATTACTACAGCAAATAATTCAAAACTTTTTAAACGAATTTCACAACTAAAGTTATTTGTAAACACTAAAATTTTTAAAAGCATTTAAGTAAAATATTTATTAAGCAAATTTTCCTTGTGAAACTACTTAATTCTTTTTAAGTTATAAAATTAACTTCACAGTACTGTTTCACATTTTATTTTGCTTTCATTTTTTTTTTTCAATTTTAATTTTAAAGTATCTGTTTAGTGTTTTCTTTAAATTTTGATCTTCAATTATTGTATGTATATTATTGACAGTACTGTTCACATAATATAGAGAATTTGGCAATACCCCGGGCTACTTTTAATGCATGTTTCATATTTTCATTTTCCTGAATTTTAATAACGTGTTTCTTTGTCAAATCAAAGTGAATTTTTTTAATTGACTGCCATCTTTTTAGTTTCAATATAACTTATTTCTGCAATAATGTTATATATGTAACTAACCTGTAAAGTAGAAAATGCATACCTAAATTTAAATTATTAAACAATGTTTTCCGTTATTATTGTGATTACAATTTAAAAAAACACTAATCCCTCCATTTACGCGGTCTTCATTTATATGGATTCACTTTAACTCACTTCAGCTGTCGAAGCCCAGAAGTCAACTACGGTGTGATAAGAAAAATGCAAATTCTTCATTTATATGGCTTTACTTTAACGCCCTTCAGCTATCAAAGCCTAACTATGATGAGCCAAAGGAAACAAAAATTCAGAAATTACGCATTACGTTTCAGTTCGTGTAATTGAGTTGACTTATCTGCAATTGTGTTGTGAGTCTTTTTATAGAGTAGTAAAAGATTTGTGAGATCACACAATAATAAAGATATTAACTAAGGATAACTGTAAGTAAAATAATCAAAAAAAGAACACGAACTCAGAAATTTAGAGAAATTAAATATAAAATTAATTAGGTATTAAAAAACGCGAAAATTAATAATTTTTCACCATAGCTCACGCCATTAAATTGATAATGAAAGAAATTCATATCAACAAACAATTTAAATTAGACAGTTTCTATTTTTCACTTCTTTTCTTAAACCTTATTGCCTTTGTAAATGAAAAAAAAAATGTATTTTTTTAATTTAGCTAAACATTTATTTTAAACAGGCTTAACAAATAAAAAATATATCTTCTGTTAATTTAAATATAATCCAAAAGAAAATTAACTATTATAACTAATTTCATAACTGTGTTTACTTATCAGCAGTTGTGTAGTGAACCTTTTTATTGAACAGTAAAAGGTTTGTTGGATCAGTAATAAAGACATCTCAACTAATAAATACCACACATAAAATAATCAAGAAAAGGACACAAAGTCCAAAATTTGAAAAAATCAAATATAATTTAATTTAAGCATTAAAAAATTGGAAATTTTTTAACAATACTTCTCGATTGTATAATCCAAGAGAACCTGCAGTTTACACGCTTGAAAGAAAAAGCTCATACTATTAAAATGACAATGAAAGACCTACTATACCTTCAAACAGTGCACTATTGTTTCTATTTCTCCCTGGAACGTATTGTCTTCATAATTGGAGAAATTATTGTATTTCTTAACTTGTGAATATCTTCTATTAAAGCAAAATTCAGACAAAAATTATTTACAGTTCAATACTTAATGTCATAATGAAAATTTATTTTTTGAACATTCAATTGAGCGTTTATTTGAAACTTGTCTAGTAAAAAAATATGACTTAAGTTGATTTAAGTAGAACTCCCTAAAAGAAAAGTCCTTTGATCTAAATTATTGGTTTCTCTAGTCTAGAGATCAATAGCTTTATTTAAGAAACGTCAAAGAATGTCCGGTAAGAGAAAAAGAATTACACCGAACTTTGTTACCTTGTTGCACAGTCTTAGAATATACTTGACCTTGACAACTATACGTTACAGAAAAATGTTTAGAATTCTTCGGCAACAGAGAAAGCTGACAGTGTGTTAGTCGATTTCAAACTGCTTTAATAAGCCGTTTTTCATACAAAAAAAATCACTAAAAGCCTACGTAGGACGTCACTACAGGAGGTCTAAAATAACTATAGAGACAGGACAATTATCGTAAAGAAGTCATTTTTTTACACTATGCTTTTAACACGAACTACAGTGCATAAAGTATATTCGCAAGTGTTTCTTAGACAACCTAAGCACATTTTCTAGCATATAAACACTTCAAGTACTTTCCAAATTTCGTTATGTTTCTTTCCAGTAAAGAAAGAAGCCGTTGTTATATTATATCCTAAACCAGGGGTGTTCTTTCAAGAAAAAAATGAACTCCCTTTTAAATGTTTAACATTGTGAAAAAAAAAATTTTCCCTTTATTTCCATTCAGAAAACTACTGTATCAATAAATAAGAAACATCAAATTGAAATTTATTTCTATTAACCTCGAAAAAAATAGCAGCCTGGGTCAATACTCCGTTTTAAAGCTTTTCGTTAGAATAGCGAATTGTATAAAACAATAATATTTTTTTAAAAAAATAAAAACTTACCTGATTATAAAGGCTAATTTGATCTGTACTTTAAAAAAAAAAGAAAGAAAGAAGCTAAAATTTGTCCGTTTATAAAAAATGAAATCTTTGTATTTAAGGAGTACTAATTGAAAACATACGAGGGGGTATCGTAAAGTCTTAATTATTGCTAATAAATAACTAAAATATCTAGAAAAAAAATTTATTCTGCATTTTAACTGGTTCTTATGTATATAACGTAGTAAATTACAACTACTAATGTTGGTTTGTTTTGGTTGCAGAAAGTCACAGATTGACGTAACCTACTGTATCGTAAAGTCTTAATATTTATCTCGGTATATTAAAATTTTAATTAGTACTAAGATAATCAAAACAGAACCTTAATTTGTGTTCATTACAGAGCTATACATTACTCCCAGCGGTCCTTGACCTTTCGAAGGTCGTCATTGTAAAACTCAGCACATCTTCTCATGCCCTCAGGGTTTTGCCTTGTTTAGGTAGGTGCGGGCAGCACAAATTCGAGGCACCCTAGTGATGTTTTTCCCCCTTTCTTATGGGGTTTACGGTCTCGATAAACACGGGTGAAGCTGGCTCTAGATACCCTAAGGATCCATCTATCTTCGACCCTCCTTCTTGTCAATCCTTTTTTAATCTTTCTCTCTATTTTTTTTACTAATATATAGTCATATTACACCGTGATTGGCGAAGCATGGGCACATCTGGCTCTTGCGCCATTTATCTCCACCATCACTCTCACGCTCACTATCTTATTCATTTTGCGGATTACGTCTATCTACGTCTTTCCGAAACCAAACAAATTAACATTAATAGCTGTATTTTACAACATTATGTACATAAACATCGATTAATATACAAAATAAATTTTTTAGCCGGATATATTGGTTATTTCTTAAAAATGAATAAAAAACTGTATGATACCCCTTCGTAGAAAGTACTATGATCGAGAACATATATTTCAATATATATGAAGTTGATAATATGTTATATTCATTTTTTGTTATTAAGAGAACAGAAATTTTTTTCGGATCTGTATATTATTATCTATTATGTATATCTGTATAATATCGGATCTGTATATAATCTATGAAATGAAACATTATTTTCAAATTAATGTTTAGTATTGTTGTTTACATGTATTATCTGAAACTAAAATGTTTTCTTTTACGACTAATATGATTGAAGAAACTTAATTATAAGATGAGAGAGATATATATATGAACCGTATTAAAACTTCTTCTTTATGTATTTTAATATGTAGTATTTTTTGCTTAAAAATATTTTATTTGACATATCATGCACGTTACATTAACATATATTTTAATATTTATGGGAAAAAATTAATAGTTAGTTGTACATTCAGGGAAAATAGAGAGATAAATTATTACCTTAAAATAAATTTATATCTTCTTAAATTATAAATAGGAATGTGTACTTAAAAAAAATATTGTCATACATTTTTATCTAAGTTCTTTTTCCTAATATAAACTCCTTTCGTAACTATACATATTTACAGAAAATTATAAATCTAGAGAAAAAAACTTTTAAGAAAATGTAAATTATATCTCATTCATTCAAATTTAAAAATTAATTCCTCTTCTCATAACATAATCAACGAAATTATAACAATATTTTTTGAAACTCATTCAAATATTAATATTCTAACTCATAAGTTCAGTATTGCATAAACCGAAAAGAAATCCCTCCTTAAAGATATATCCTCTCAAAATCAGATGAAAAAAATCTACTTGCAGTTTATCTTAAACTGATGTTTGATGACAATGCAATAACCCTATTAAATTAAAATTCATAAGAAACGCCTTGAGCGAAAGCTTAGAAAACTCGAAAATATCAATTACTAAGTTCACAAATCTTTAAAAATTCCTCTTTTACTTTACATCCTCCTGATCTAATTATGCATCAGATACAGATTGATATAAATACAAATCATACAATCATTTCTACCTATAAAACTTAAGTGAACCGTATGAAATAAATCGGGAAAATAAACTCTCGCATTCGCTGTTTTTATCCCTTCTTTGTTGGTTCTTTTTTCCTCCAGAAGTGCCGATGCCCTTAATTTTTGGTCTCTCAAAGCTATCTGTCAGAACGTCCAGCAAGTTCGAGGGACATATTTTGCTTGTGTGTGTAATTATGGCTCGGTATTCCTGAGTGACATATGCAGGTTGTCGGTGTCGTAGCCATCTGGTCCGTTCTTGATATTCTACGAGCACATTATATTGCTGCCTCACCCCCTATCATTATCATTGGTTTCAAGTTAATATTCTGATATCAGTGATTATTATTCCAATGACACTTCTTGTTCACAATGGAGAACTTTTTTTTATCATCTCCTTTCCGTCTTGTCGGAAGCTTTATTTTTCTTTCGCTGCATTGGGGAATAAATAATATCGAGAGATTTCGGCCGTTCTGCCGCTTTCATTATCGGAGCATCTTTCATATTATAAGTTATCATTATGCCAAGTATTGTATTGAAGGGCTGAGTGTTCTGCATATTTTATGTAGGATGTAGTTATGAGATGCTTTTGACGTAATAATTAAATGAAGAAAATGACTCGGAGATTTTTAAAGAAAATAACGCATTTAAAAAACGCCGCGTTATTATTCACATCAACGTTACCTTGACATTATCTTCATTTAATTAGACACTCTTTAGTTCGAAGGGCTTAATGATGAGTTAAATAAATAACAACAAATTTTCGGCAATGCATAAAAAGAACATACTTAGTATTTCAATGTTAACTTATGCTAATTACATATAAACATACATATATATAATGAAAATAGTAAATAAAATAAAAATAAAATATTATGAGCCTGGATTAAGTAAAATTAGAAAAGAAAATCATATTAAAAACATATATATTAAATGTAATCAAAAGTCTAAAAAAGACAGTATTAATACTTTACGAACATTATTAAAGAACTAAAATTGAAAAGATAAAGGAAACATTCTAAATTATTTTTATGCCTTATTACACACACACACACACACACACACACACACACATATATATATATATATATATATATATATACATGCATACATGCATAAAGTAATTCTCTGATTATGTCTGAGCTCTAGAGGACGAAAAAATAAACTTATTACTTAATAACGTAGCGCTTAGAAGCAACACGAGAGCTATCGGCAACGGACTTCATAATTTTGAACCTCGGTCAAGTGACGAGGAGGATACCTACCTACCTCTCCAAACTTCCACCCCACGCTAACGGAATGACTTGCAGCCTCTTCAGTATTAACATTTATCAGTCTAACTGCAAAGCGGAAACATAATAATGCAAATACTTTCATTTTTTCATCTAGTTTTTAATATTCACAATTTATTAAAACCAATTTGGTTATACATGCAACATGGAGGAAAAACATTATTTGATTTTCAATGTTTATATGCACTTGGATATGCATATTTTTATTATTATTATCTTTCATTTATGTTTTGGGGTATGAATATGTATCTTTACGTTAATGCCTTTTAGAAAGAATCCACTCTTTCTGATTATTTGTATCTTCTAATTGTTTTCAGAGTACCCTATTTGACAAGATATTACTTATACTACAATCTCTGTCTTTCAAATGTAATACAATTGCTAATTCCAATTATCCAAATTTTCTTATCTTCGGCTGAAAACTGTAGAGTTTTAGTCTTATTAAGGATAAATATAGGAATGAATATGAATTTTCACGCTACACAAATAAGTTTTAGTATTCTGTAGCAACTTCTTCATAGCACAAGTAATTTTAATTTTTGTAACGGAATATATGGAATATTTTGATATTCATATTATTATAACCAAATCATTGAATGATTAAATTCCGCCAAATTTTTTCCATTATAAATCATATTAAAATACCTCTCATTTTTCATCATTGCATCGGACTGTGAACTTATTCTAAACTAAAATTAGTTTAATTAAGAATAGTAAAAAAAAAAAAATTTTGTCCTTTTCCTGAATCGTCATATCTCCTGAAATCCACGGTAGAAATGAAATGAATCCATGCAAGAAAACTCGCGCTTTATGCATTCCATTACAGCGCCGTCTAGCGGTTCAGTGCTTGCTCTTCGCCTATGCATTGAATGGTGAAAATTGCTTGTTTAGTTGTTTTCTATTACCCTTTAAATCGTTGCCCATAAGTTTCAAAATACTCTGGACTATGGTTATATTCTTTTACAAAATACCATTAAATTAACGTTGATTGTTAGATAAAGTTAATGCAACTATAAGAAAAAGCCTTTCCCTATTAACTTTGAAAAATACATGTTCACTAACATTTTTTATCAATAATTAATCCCCCATCCCTTTATGTAATTTATATATGAAATATTTTAAGATAGATGAAATCATTTAGGACAATGTGGAAAATAAATTTTAGGAGATTTACAATAGTCATAAGTTTTCCTTGCCAAATTAAAGTTTAATTTTTTTTCTCTTCTATCTTTTATTTCTCATAAAAGTAAATTAAAATAGTTTCCTTGTTAACTCTATGAGGCATCTATAAGCAGTAAATAATCAGTTAATGAATAGTCAGTGAAGAAAATCCAACTATATATAAATTTATTCAAATCTTAAATAATGTTCCCCATTCTGAATTAGTATTACAAATGTGGAGAATTTACTAAATCGCGTCTCCTTATAACTAAAGATTATAATTGAGAATTCTACTTATATTAATAACAGAAAAACTCGATCTTAACCGAGAATATTTTTATATAAACAGTCAAATATTCATTGTTAGAAGATCACTTAACCCTTTCTCTCTCCTATATTGAATGCTAAACTATATCCGCTACTTCCTGTCTACTCTTATCACTCTAATGCATCATATCTCTATCTCATAACTTTCTATTAGCTACATTTCCTATGTAGTAATGCTAATTAACATAATTACACGTTTCACAAGGCGAGGTTCTCAATTCAAATAACGCAATGAAGTATTCCAAAGGGTAAAATAACGGAAAATGCGTGAGATGCCGTAACAAAGTTAATAATAATTAAATTTTTGTGCTACTCTTTAAAAAACAAAACTGTAACGTTAGGCTATGTACGATTTTCTCTTCACTAACCTTGGGGTCATTTTTCATAATTTGAATAACATTCAATAAGACCTCCATCCAACCATATGAAACGTGATTTAAGCAAATTAGATTATCTAAAGAAATAAAACGAATGGAATTGAAAAAATCTGTATAAAAGCTCAGCCAAACTGAATATAAAAGTTGGAAGTAAGAAGTTGAGGGTAGTGTTTACAGGATCGGGATTAAGAAACGAGTAGTCATAGTTGACGTGCGCGAAAGTGCAGCGATAGCAGACTGATCATTTAGAGAAATTTGCTAAAGTTAATGGATATCAGTCTACTCATTCGAACCACCTGATTCTGGAATTACATCAACTCAGGCCCGAGGAATTGGATAAGAGATTGATTTGTAATTACATACTAGACAGAAAACGCTTTAAGGGTTAATTGAGAGATAGAGAATATTGTAATTATTTGATAAAAATAAAATATTTGGACTTAAATTTGACTGCTTTATACATTGAGTATGAACTTTTATTACAATAGAGCCTAACTATAATAAACCAGGGATATAAGGAATTCTTGGTTATTGTGAACTTTTTCGGTTGTCTCAACTGTATTTATTTTTAACTAATGCTATTTTAAAAACTTTTTTAAGGTGAAGTCCCTATAAAATGAAAGTCTGCTTTTAGTGAACTGAAATTTCCCTTCTATAATTTTTTCCAGCTTTTCAAAGGATTTTTATACATACGTATGAGGATTCCCCAAAAGACAGCACTTTTAAATTCCGTCTCAAATACCACTCTTTCTATCCTCCCCTATGTATCTAGGAATCAACCCACTAGTTCATTACCCCATAAACACTATTCCTCTTTCTCTACTCTCGCCGTTTTTAAAAGTCCGCTTGTCCACTACGAAGATACCACTCTTCAAAAAAAAAAAACCATGAAAAATCAGAATAATAGTGGAATGATCCACACAGGCGTCGTCTAATCTTCCCTCCTTTCTATCTCTAGGATCAATTCACTACCGATTGAAAAGACATTTTGCCATCCTACCAGTATCCTGAAAAAAATTGTAAAATTGATGAATTCCATGAAGAAAAAGTATTTCTATTTGAAGTTAAAATAAAAATAATCAAACCTATAGAAGATGGAACCAATCAATCGGCGAAATGCAATCAATTTTCTTTATCAAAATCTAATTTATTGAATACTTAAATTATGTCCGTTGGAATAAATAATGAGAAGGAGGTTAAAGAATAATCTTATAGGTTTACAACTAAAAGAAATTGTAACTTTACTAATTTTTTGTAATGCTCCCACATTATGTTAAATTCTACCACATCTACTTAATTTCTCTTACAATTTGCATCCCGTATCAGTTCTTTAAAAGATGCTACAAGTAATTATTGTGCCAAAGTATGACTCGTAGTAATAGTATAGAATGGTGTTATTGAAATTAAATAGAAGACTGTCAACAAAATCTTGCAACAAAAAAAATTAGAGAGTGTGTATGAAAAGTCGAGCAACATTTACCAACAAACTTAGAATTGCAATTCACTTACACTGGTATATAAAATAAGTGTCTTACGTTAATCCACCGTGGAAGAAAAAGGGAAATTAAAGTACAAAGGAGATATGCACATATATATGTTGTAACGTCATTTGTACAAAAGAAATATCTCTATTGTATTAGCTATTTTTATATTGTTTACTGTGGCATTTTCATTTAAAAAGATCACTCTGAATTTTAAAAAAATGTGATCCTATTATTCAATAACATTGCGTTAAAGTCCTTTTTTAGGCTCAGTATTTCAATCAATAAAATATTCAACTAAAATTTCTGTACAAATAATTAAAATTTTTGGAAAACAGTAAGTTTATTAGGAAGAAATTGCTGTTAATCAATTCTAAAATTTGTTATGGTTGAAGCCTTTCATTTGCTCTGTGATTTTGTAATATTGGTCTAAAATGTCTTATACGATAGGATGAGCCCTATTAGCCTACTTATGCTGAATTCTAATCAAGGATTTTGGTTCATATACAATAAAAGATCCATCGAGTATTACAATTTGGAAATCTTGATAAATAAAACTGGGTCTAAAAATATTTTGCTGTGACGGTTGAGGAGTAAAAATCAGGTGAGATATCGTCCTCTACACTCGATCGGACCCCAATTGCTTACATATAACTTTAGAGCTACGTTAAGGGGTCATATGACCCTGGAATCTTTAAAAAAATATCATTTTCCTGAAAAAAAAATAATAAATTATAAATTTTCGTGAATGCTTTAAAACCAATCTTACTGTAAAGTGTTTTCATTTTATTATTAAATTCCACAGACATCTTAAAGTCTAACTACTTAGTCGATAAGTCACAAATAAAGTTGAGTAAATGTCAGAAAAAGGACAACACAATTTACACTCTTTCCGCAGATTGTAAGTAAGGTAGCTTTAACTCGAGTTCCTCGCAACTCATATTGATCCTAGCTTATAATTAAACAATAAAATCTTAGCTTACCAGCTACTCGCACCGATTGAGACGATCCTTGATTACAGGAGGTTAAACTCTTATTATTCTAACCAAAAACCTCTTATAACCAATTTTTCTACAAACGATTCATTACAATAATTTACTCCAATTTACAAACATCGATCACCTGGTCATCATCATCTATCTAACTTCTCTTTCTTTTCAACTCTTTTTCGCTTATATTTCACTATCGCTAATTGAATTCTCGATAGTGAACTCTTCTTAACTTCACCTAATTAACTTAATCATGTTTCATTTGGTTTTCAAGGAGTTGTAATTTTATGCAATTCAAATTACAAAAAGTCCCCAAAGTTAGTGAAGAGAAAATCGTGAATTGTCCAACGTCACAAAAGAAACCTTTCAAGCTCATTTACTCAAAATATTTCGCGCAAGATATCTTCACTATATAAGATTACCTTGCAAATATTGTGCAGCTATAAAATCACATCATTTTATATGATTTGAACTAAAATTATTCTGTTTCGTACATATTTGGCACCTTTTCTGGGGAAGGTACATATTAAAATATGAAAGTTCTAATGCAACTTTTCAATAAGCCTAAAAAGTTGAAAACTGCATTAATAGTTGAATTGTTTAAATTTAATTATGTTTCTAATTAATTTTTCTTCGTTATATTTTAGTAATTCAATTAATTGTTTCTGATCACTAGTTTATATTTGCATTATAAAACTAAAATGATATATTTTTAAGCAAATATATATATATATATATATATATATATATATATATATATATATATATATATATATATATATATGAAGTATATATATATATATATATATATACATATATACATTATTTTATCAAAGTACAAATTTTAAATTGTCATATTAAGAAATTTATCATTTCATTGGAATTTTAAAAAAGATTTAAAAACTCTCAAAAATCGGGGAGAAATGTTTAATTTAATGCCTTTAATAGTCGTATGAAAACTTAATTGAAACCAAACTGAACATACTCGTTCAGTCTATGTTTAAAGAAACTGAATACAATTAGTACTTCATAACCATATCTGTTTAGTTTCAAGACATTATCATTTCACAATAACATCGTGAGGATTTGAAAAATGAGCCAGTTAACACAATAATAGTTGCCATATTATATATCTATGTAATTGTTAAAACTCTATCACTTCAGTCAATCTACTTCTCGAGACAGTTCCGAAAAAATGTGCCGGTAAATACAACCATAGGAAAATTTCAAAATTATCTATAAGAATATTTAATTAAAATTCAAGTCTCTAAGTGCTTGTGATTGTTTATAAACGTCCCACTGAGAAGCAATACCAGAGCTATTGGTAACGGTCATCATAATTTAAAATCTCGGTCAAATTACAATAATGACAAATGACACCTGGCACTTCCCTTCCTAAATTTCCTCAACACGTCACCAATAAGACTTGATAACTCGATCAGATTTAACACGCATCATCCCCGCTACACGTTGGTTTTTAGAGGCATCGAGGCTCGAACCCACGAAAACAACGCCTGCCGTGAGTCCGCGACCATGACCACTACGCTGCTGCGGACACTCGGTTCTCTAACTCCTCTACCAGTTCGGAAATTTTGATACTCCTATTGTTTCATATCCAGCGTGCACATTACCAAGCACTATTTACTCATTTTTATAATGTTTGCATAATTGGAAATGTTCATGAATATATTTTTTCGTATATTAGTTATTCACTTAAATTACCTAATTAAAAGCTGGTCATATATTCTTAAAAGTTGTTTAATGTAACTTCCATTGTTCATATGTCTTTCCGGTTCAAAATTTTTCTCAAATTTTAACCCACATCCAACCATCCGACCAAGCTGAAATATTGCATGCAAGTGTAACTCATATGACAAAATATAATATGGCATTCTCGAGCAGTGATACCTGGAACCCCGTGGCGGGCCTTTTACAGCATACTCGAATTTTAATCCACTTGCTAACATCCTATCGAGCTGTAATTATGCATACAATTATAATTACCACAATAATATAACACTATGGTATGCTCAAGCAGTAACAAACCCGGTAGAGGGTCTGGCCCTTATCTTTAATAAGGTTCAATTGAGTTGAAATTTCACATAATTATTTAAAAATATATTAAAAAGTGTAAATTTTTTAAATCTGAACTAACACATAATTTACAAAAGCTTGAAGCGTTAATGCTTCTTTTGATTTCATATATAAGTAGCTATGGTACTTAATTTATTGGTAGTTACCTATATATCTTGATAGGCGCCTTAAGCTGTTATAAATTATATGTTATTTAATATTTAAAAGTTGTTCTTATACCTTTTAATTCGTCTTTAAATAAAAAGATTTATTAATTTTTTTACTCGTATTAGTTCTTCATTTGTTGTATGAATCAAGTCAGAGCTCTGAACTAACTGTTTTAACAAACATAAAAAACTGAATTCTGTGAAGAAAGAAATTTTAGTTGTTCATGCTTAAGTTAAATGAAAACACTAAAAATTCAACTTAATAAATTCTATTGATTTAATCAACGGAACAAACTTTGTTTTCGAGGAGTTCATTTATTTCAGAAACAAAACCATAAATCTTGAAAATATTTAAAAGTATTTTGTCAAATTATTTTGAATATATTTCAATTTGTCTAAATAAAATTTATCTTTTTGTGAAATTAAATTCCAATTAAATTATTAATATAATAAGTATGGGATATATTCGTTATTGTATTCAACGAATAAAAATTCATTTGAGGATCGATATCGTGTGTGTTTCCATGGTTTCATCAGAAATATTTCTATTTATATGGTTTACGAAAATAAAACATGTTGATGCACTTAGAAAAAGTTTTTTAAATTATATTCTTTGAACTCTTTTATGTGAAATTATAATACTGAAATACATACCGAAAACAGGAGAAAAAAATGGAGGTAACATATTGAATTGCAAGATATATTCAAAGGCTCAAAAAATATGTACATTTAATACATTTATGTTTTTTGAATATTTATAGCTTAGACTGTTGAAGCATATCACTATTTGGAGAAATTCTGAAGCTTTATATGACATGAAAATATTTTTTTCCCTTCGTGGAAATAAATTTATTGATCCAATTCACATACAGTATTTCCAAGAATTGTTCATGTTTTAATGCGAGTTGAGAGAAACGACATGATACCCGTTGAAATAATTTTTTAAAAAAACTTTAAAAAACTGTTTATAACTTACCTGAATTAAACTCCGCAATTAGATACCCGAAATAGATTCCAATTTCAAAGAAATAGGAATGAGAGTTCTCTATACAGTGCACGGTTTCATTTTACACACATCCATTTTCCTACATTAGCTCAAGAACATAATGCCTAATTTTTTTTATTTCTTTTTTTCGAGAATATAGGGTATATTTCTTTACATCTATAAAAAAATATTTTTATGCTTATTTTTCAGAATACAAACAACTTTTTCGTCTTTGTGGAGAGATAGAAAAATGCAATGATTATCCTATACTCTCAAAGCTCTGAGGATCTTGAAGCATGAAAATATGATATGAACGCGTCGGCGAGTCTTCCGAAGTTAATGTTTCATTTCAATGAAATGCACTTTAATGTAAATTATATATGCTTACAAAGCTTTCGAATCCTCGGAATCGCAAAAATGGAAAATAAAACATCACCGAGAGATATTTATCTTCAGGATGTTATTGAAAAACATATAAAACCAGCGTTTCAAATTAATCAATTAATTTTTACTCGAATACACCCAAAGGATCAAATACTATTTTAAGGCTTATCTTTATCAGACTCAAATTCGTGAATATAAATTCAAGATATTCTCTGTGAATAATTTGTTTTCTTTCCAACTATAATCACTTATAAATATATTATTTCATTCTCTACTATGTACTACATTTTTTTTCTAAAATCATAAGGAGTTTTTCTGTGATTATCAAAATTATTTTCCTTACTGTCTCTCATTCAAAAATATTTTTTTTTACTTATTTCCAGCATTAAAGCTTTTATGCCTTTTATACCACAGTAAAAAAGCCTTCAATCCCAAAAGAAAGTTTTAACTTCCTAAAAAAAATTCAGTTTTCAGACATCATTACATTGATATAGATTGTAAAAAATGTCAAATAGGTTAATACACATCTAGCCCCTGTTTAGTTTAGTAACCGCACTGAATAAATAGGATAATATAATTTCTATTTAATAGTCAAATACATTGAGTAACACGCTCAACTTTAACACACAAATGAAAAAAATGGAAAAAAGAATCATTAATGTACAACAATTTTGGAAAATTTCTCTCTTTACTATTAAATGTTTTTGAATAACTATTTCCTTCAATCTTTGACCTTAATCATTCCAAAATTTTATTATTAAGTATTAAAAATGAAAATATCTTCCTTTGCAATGAAGAAAATTGATCCAAAAATGCTAAAATAAGCTGCAGAGCAAAACTGTTGTTATTTCATGTTGTTCATTATGTATTAATTGTGATATTCCTTTTTTTCTCCATTTATGCTCTTCATCAAATATAACCCAAAAAATTTTATATTTTCTGTAACGAATTACAACTCTGTCGGAGCAGTGGTACGAAACGATTTATACTTCTTACCAACAGTCGTTTTTGTTAGGTTGTGTTTGCGATTACCCGGCCAATGTGACTCGCCTAAAGCAGCAAAACGTTATTTCAAGTTCGGTACGATGATAAAAACGCAATTCCAAACATGCTGGAGGCATTTTCAAGACGAAGCAAACAGTACAATCCAGATGTTCGTTTATATTGGTGCTTTAACCGCTCAGAGAACACCCATTGCACAGCTTGAGGAGTCTCTTACCTCTATTGACTGAAGCAGAAAATGGTTGTTTGGGCATGAAAAACGGAAGGTAATAAAGAAACCTCAATGACAAAGAGCAAATAAACTAATCCATTTTAGTTTACTCAAGCTTGAAAAAACTTCTCTGTATTGAAAAACTATTGCCATATTGGTTTTTCAATATACAATTTCATTGGTAAAACCCGAGAGAAATATTAATAACGCAGGAGTTAAGTTAGTTTCAATGTAATTGTGATATATAAAGGAGTATATAGGTCTTTTATTAAATATCTCACAAAAATAATTTGCAAGATCTCACTAGAGCTAATGTGTGTAAAAGATAGTTTAGATTTACTATGTTATGAAAGGATAAATTAAACTGTCTATTTTCCAAAACTTTATTTTTCTGGTTATTTATCTGTAGGAGGAAATTTCTCTTTTTCCTCTTCAAGTAAGACTAACAGTTTTCATCAAATATTTTAATGCCTTTAAAAACTTTAGGGGAAAAGTTACTTTTAAAGTTTTATAACTCCTATCAACCCCCATTTTTGGGTGTATTATCTTTTTCAGAATTAAAATATTGTTTATAATAAAGGAAGAAAAATATATTATTTCAACAACTAGAAAATGAAAATAATGGTGAAAAGGACGCTAATCATAATTACGAAAAGATGCAAAATTGATGCTTGAAAGTCAATCATACTTTTACAATCATATAATTATTAACAACAACTAGATTGCTTACTTTGTAATATTTTCAAATATACATGTGAACGTTAATTGAGATATTAATTCCTCCTTTATAAAATTATGCTCTTATTTCTCATGATTAGAAATAAAAAGACAGAAAGATTGTCTACAAAATTATGTTGGTCTTGCATCAAACCTTAACTATAAATTTTAATCCACGGGCTACAAAAATATAACCACATTCAGTTTCTATATCGTTATCCCTTTCGCTACCGGAAAGAGAAAAAAGAAGTGCTTCTCTGGGCTTGCGGCTTCTTACCCCGGAGTGTCACGCTGTGCCCAGATGATTTTAGATATTAAGCCTAATTCGCGAAAAAAATTCCTCTAAAATCTGCTATTCACTAAAATATTTTGGTATTTACATATATTATTTAAAATGCATTAAACTTAATATATACAAAAGAAAAAAAAATTAATCGAAAATTATATATTTTTTATTTAAAATAATTATATAAAAATCATATCTTTTAAGAAAATACAAAATATATTTATATTTGTTACATAAATTTCATGGTGTAATTATGTACCATTACATGGAACATATAGATATAACAAAAAATCTTATTTTGCTGTATGATATATTTACATAAAAAAAGAATTCAATGCTTAGTCAACGTCACATGTCTTACACACATATTTTGACGCTTCACACAAGATTTTGAGCAAAGGGCACATCTTCTTCGTCCTTTTTTTTTTTTTTTTACTTTAATGTCTATGTACAGATTTGGATTATTTTTATTAACATCACTGTCAGATTCATTCATTTGCTCGCAAATCTCAGTATCAGATAAATACTTTCTTTTCGTCATGACTGTCGCTATAAATAAAAACCGACCGAAAGAAACGAACAGCTGAGAGCATCTGCTACTAAAAGCCCTAACCCCCATAAAGGGCCATGAATTCTCCTTCGAACTTCTAAAAAGCAAGAAAGAAAAAAGAAAACCGAAAGCAAGTGCACCCTTTAAATCATGTCATTACATTTAAAGAACCACGTCACAACACGTGCTTTAAACAATCCCCCCCCCCTCCTGATAGCCAGAAGTGAAATTCAAGCCCATATCACCAAGTCAACAATCCAAATAATCTATCTATATAGATTTCGCGATATTGCAACACCATATAGTTACATTTAAGAAATCAATTAAAACGTTCTCATCAAGCGTATCACTATTGATTATGTTGGTCCGTAGAAGACACTCACGGAACGTATCAAATGTGATACTTTGGGTACAGGAGATCAAACGCGAGCGTTTCGCATGTGATACGCAGAAAGCGAAAGGGTTATAGAGAATAATGAAAAATATATTTTATTTAAGGAATGAAAATCTTATTCATCCTTCCATAATTTTCTATACGCGTTATCAGTGAATATCCTCTTACTTTAAAAGAAATGGTTCGGATGCGAAAATTTTTTCTACGAATTTTTTCCCCCGAGTTTACTTCAATAAAATCCTCCAAAATGTGATGTTTTCTCTTTGCCTTGATTGAAGGTATCAAAATTGCAGGCAAGGATATTACCGAAGAAATATCTGAAGTAATAATTCTGCCGGTTAAATAGTTCACAAAAAGTTGTTTCAACAGCCGGTAAATTGAAATATCTTAGTTTTATCCTTGACAAAAAAAGAACATTGAATAGAACAAATTTTATGATAGTCTTATAGCAATTACAATCATATGTCACTACAAGACGGCAGGTCATAGTAACAAAAGAAATTACTTTCTTTAGGCAATTAAAAAATGGCTGATTTATTTTAGTTGTATAAGGAGAGGTTGTTCTCCTTTTTTTTCTTCGGTGAACCATTAAAGGATAAAGAATTCACCACCAGAGACAAGAACACATTACCTCATGGTCTTCTAACATTACTACTCGTGGTTAAGGAGCCGTGTTTCCTAGCTCCTATTGATTTCCCATTTTTTCATTGCTTGCAAGAAGCATTCCATCATTACTCTGAGCTGACATTACTCAAAGGAAAGAAAAATCTCCTCGACATGTTTTATCATCCTATTCTCAACTTCCACATTCTTCTTATCTTCCGACTAACAGGGAACTTTTTTTAAAGAAGCTAGTATTATTTTATTTTGCTTTCACTTTCCGTTATTTTACTGGCATTTGTTACCTCCAGATGGGTAGGTAACTGATTTAATTTTGAGTTTTTCTAGAGCGTCTAGTGTGTCAAAGTTGTATATCCGGTGTTTCAGTTCTGGATAGAACAAATTGACAACGGAAAAGGGATTTCTGGACAATCGAGAATCAGTCAAAGCTGTTTAAGGTTTCTGATCTCCGTGTCAAATCGATACAATTTTAAAGTTAAAATGTAATTTCATATAATACAACTTAGAGTAATACTTTTCTTTTTTAAAAACAATTTCTCAATTTTGAATTAAGAAAAAGTCCCTTCGAGACCTTATTTTGAAACGAAATCTGAGGATCTCTAATTTACCTTGTGCAGAATTACACCAGAAACTGAATTTTGCTCTTTATTTTTGTAAGTGAGAAAAAAAAAGCATTTAACTTATTTTGCAATATGTAGTTGCATATTGTTCAAACAAAGTATTTTCTAATTTAAGGAAAAAATTTACTTAACACGAAGGCTTTAATCTTTAAGAAATAATGCAATGATTATGTTAAATAAATAGGAAGTGCTTATGTTTAATGTTGAACTAAAAACTAATTTCATCATCACATGAATTCACCAAATTAATTTATTCATAAAAATGAAATATTTTCTAACATATTATGAACTTATAACTATTATTTATTGATTCATATTCTTACTAAAGCTTGAGACTCAATATTGTTTTTAAAATGTTTTTAGAAGGTAACTTAATTTTTTAATCAACCAATGTATATTACTTTTTGGAAATAATATGTCAGTAATTCATATCAATGCGGTCCAATTTACTAACTAATACATTCAGACCCATTCGCGAGAAAATTATAATTGACTTAAAGCCTTTATAAGAAAAATAATTATTTAAACCAATGCGTTGTATCAATTTACGGTTTCAAAATTTTAATTTGAAATCATAATATAACACGGTTGCCAAAACATATCATTTAATATACTGCTGTCATAATCTAAATAATTCTGTTATTAAATATTGCTAGAAACAACAAATCTATCCTCATAATTATAATAGTTAAAAAACTTAAGTTTCCGAAAGTCTTCTTGTGGGAAGAACCAATTTCACGCTTTATACTTCTACACATATTCAAATTCGAGATGCATACAGTATTTTTAAAAGTTTAATTTAAAAAATTAATTATATTATTATTATTATATATATATATATATATATATATATATATATAATAATAATTATATTATATTACATATGTAATTATATACATATATATAATTATATATATATATATAATTATTAATTAATTATATTATTTATTAAAGCTTTATTAAAGGTTTATGTTGTGTCTACACAGCACGCGAGCGATCATACAAACACACACACTCATAGTACTATTATTAGTAAATTAAACTGAAAAGACTTTTTTTTCACCCATTAACGAAATTTTAAGTACAGTATTTAATTTACTTTGAATATGTCTCCACCTGAAAATACTTCATATTTTATCATGTAATAAATCAATGAATTCTGTGTACGTTTGCTGAAATATTTGTTACCGCGCTACAAAAAAGGTTTAGAAAGTCAGCATTTATTTTTAGATTCCTACTATTGGTTCACACTCACCCTATATATATTTATATAACTTGTTCAAATTTTCACTCGTTAATAAAATACTTTTTATTCATCCACTCATATTCAAATACAATTTTTTTTAAAACTTGCAGTGGATGACAATTGATGTTAATACAGTTCTTTCAAATATAAATTCATTAATTAAATTTAATTGGTGAAAATGTATTTTAGCCCAACCACTTGAAGC
This sequence comes from Nephila pilipes, assembly GCA_019974015.1. Classification (NCBI taxonomy): domain Eukaryota; kingdom Metazoa; phylum Arthropoda; class Arachnida; order Araneae; family Nephilidae; genus Nephila; species Nephila pilipes. The sequence goes on from BMAW01026146.1 coordinate 987,950, forward strand.
GATTTCAAAAATTACCAAACTTAGCGATTTTTTTTTGCTGAACGTAATGTCCGCGAAACGGACCAGGATAGCCACATTTGGAAAAATACCGCCAAATAATTCTTATCGTCAAGGGTAATTGGGCTAAACGGCATTCCAACCATTTAATTTACAGGATGAATTAAGAAGTAAGCCAATGCTTCTACTGTGTCATTTGTCTTGCAATGGCTAAATTGAATAATTAAAAATGAGAACAACGCGAAAACTACTGGTGAAGAAGCTTATAATTTTTAACCACAGTCAAGTGGCGAGGATGACACTTGAACTTGCATTTACTCTCCTAACTTCCACAGTATGCCAATTTGAAGAATTTGTATTCCAACAGATTTAATGTGTATTAGCTTCGCTATACGAAGGGCTATTAGTAGAATTAGGGCCCAAACCTACGATTCTACTAAAACAATGCCGGCCCCGAACTCATGCCAGATATCTTTCAGTTGCCTCCACCGCATACAGGAATTTTTTTTTAAAAAAAACCGAAAAGTGAACATCATATTTCTACAACACTTTATCGGTGATTTTTTTTATGTTTTTGATGATTTACGTCTAATTTTTTTTTTTTTTTTTTGATAAATTTGTAAAGGACCATAAAATTATTTAATATTTCAAATGTAAAGTCATGACATAGTTAAAATTTAACTTCACCCTGAGATCAGGAACAAAAACTACAAAAAAAAAATAATAACTCCATAACATCGAAAAAGATAATATTTAATCAAACTTTTCACTTTAAAAGTGTTTTTTTAATTATCAATAACTGCAAGTAATTTATGTATATTTTAATTATATAAATGATTAAATTATATTTTTTTTTCCAAATTTTTAACTTACTTCTTCAAAACGCAGCCTTATTAATTAAATGTTATAAACTGCATTTGTATTTATTTTGCAAAAAGGGAACCAAGATTTTTCTCAAAAACAAGCGTTTATGTTATGGTTCTTAAAAATAACGTGTTTAAATTTTATACTACTTTTGGGTAGAAATTTCCTTTTTTTACCACTAATTAATTTTAAACTTACTTACATATTTATACGAATATTACAAGCCAAGAAATATCTTCCCCTCCCTCTCTCCCTCACCCCACCAATTTTTAAGAAGTTAAGATTACAATCTTGAAATATAATCCTTATTTAAGGCTATTGACCATGTGCTAAAGAACACGTCAAAGTTAAGATTATTGAAACAATAGGTCACAAAAGATAAATATATTCTCATCCAAAATCTAATATTTAGAATGTAAATTATTGAATAGTGTACCAAATGTCTCAATTAAATTATAGCTAAAACTCATAGGTATTATTCCAATAGATTTCTTTGTATTTTAATTCCTTCTTTGTATTCAAACTCCAAAGGTGATATTTCGAGGAAGCATTATTCTTCAAATGTACTCTGTCGAACGTAGTTTTTAAAATAAGCCGTAATAATTTAAATATTTAATGAAGACACGCACACGCATTTATATGTAAATGACTTTAAATACTTTCTATTGTTAATTTAGTTTTGCAACAATTTATACATTCTTAGTTTTAAAGTTCTTAGTCCTTAGGAAATATATGAGGTATTAAGTGTGCTTAAAGAGGCGTCATTTAAAATTGTATTCTCTTACTTTAACGAATTGTATAAGATCTCTATTATTAAAAAGACTGTACAACTAATAAATTTGGTAGAAAAATGAAGAAATCGGGGATTAGAATAAAAAATGTTGGGTGCAAAAAAAGCAACGGAAGATGTATGCCAGTCTTTAGAAACTCAAGTTGATTAACTGTAAAACTGCGAGATATGTGACAGGTTTATTGTCTACCAACAGCTAATGATTAGAGCAAAAAAGGTGACGTGAAGCATATTTTACTTCGGTAAAATTATTGAGAATGTCGGTATTAACTTGATAAATTTCTATTTCTCTTTTCATCTCTCTCTCTCTATCTCTCTTTCATTTTTTTTTTTTTATTTTTATTGGACGCAATGAACTAGTAACGAAAAAATAGAAATTAGCTCTTTTGAAACAGTCGAAAAGTCCCTTTATTGATCTGATTCTTGGAAAAGAACATAGCCAAGGAGGAAAAAAGAAGAAAGAAAAGAATGGCGGGGAAAGAAAAGAGAAAAAAAATAAGAAGAAAGTCGAGGTCAAAAGTATTAAAAAAAAGGGGGCACATCAGACATAAGTGAATGTTCGTGTAAGAAGGGAAAAGGGAGGAGAAAAAAAAATCTCAACTTCTGTCTGTGAAAAACATTTTTTATATATATATTTTAAATTCTCCCTTTAATTTTTATCCTTCGCCGGGAAATTTGCATTCTACTTTTGTTGAAAGTCCACAAATCTTTCTCTAATTACTTTAAAGGTTGTCGGTTCGTAATTGCCCCTAGCCTTTTGAACAAAAGCCTTTTTGGTACGGGGAAGAGCAGGTTTTTAACTCGACAATGGCTCGGTACAGATGACCGCAGGCTTCTTGAAGCGGCAGGGTACAGAAGAAATAGGCGTGTTGGAAGGGAAGACTTCTGCCGGAGTAAACGCAAGATGATGTAGAATGTGTGAAAGTGAAAAGGAAGGCTGGAGTTGCTCGAACAATAGAAAAAAAAGAACATTTCGAGAGCAATCTCGGAATTTTTTCCCCTTTCCTTTGCTACTCAAAAGAGACCTTTACAGACAAATAAAATCTTTTAAATTGCTTGCTGATTTTTCCTCAAGCAAAATATCTCAGTTTTGCGCACTCCTTGTAAAAAATATATATACTTCTTTTTTTAAAAAAAAAACTTAAAATTGGATTTTTCTTATCACAGCATTCAGAAAGCAATTTTTGATAGTGAATCAGAAGAACGCGCAAATGTTTACATCAAATAAAATAAAATAAGATTTTTTTTCCCCATTCATATAAATTTTCTAAAGAGAATTCCTTAGGGTGCCTGCATGAAATAATTTAATACCTGTTTTCAATTTCTATGACGAAAATGCAAAGTGAACAATATGTATGAATAGAATTGATATGTGCTTCTTCTATTTTATGGGTCAAAAAGATTTCATTTTATTTGTATCATTTAAATTTATCTTCTACTATATCTTTTAAGTAGAGATTAAATTGTGTTTCCATTTTCTTCATAATTCAGCATATCATCATTTATTTTGCTTTTCGTTATTGTTTTACTATATAGTTATTTTTATATCTTTATTAAAGGAGACCTTAAGAGATATAACATATATAGAGGATTTTTTAGTTTTTTGCCTGTTCATATAAAAAATTGATTGTAAGGGTTCAGTAACAAATAATGGTTTGCGTTAATAAGGAGAAAAAGTTAGAATCTAATGAGAACATACATAAAAGTACATACTTACGAGAACATACTTATTTGTTTGCTAAAGCGTAAACATCACTTACAGCAGACGTTCTGTACTAGCAATCTATGACTCCAATGGATGCTTGGAAATATTTCAAAAGTTCCATAAGCTTCGATGAGATTATTTTAATTAATTATTTTTATTTTCAGCTAAAACTAATTTGATCTTTCTCTCCCTGCTCTTCTTGATGTATACTATTAACTTTAACACTAATCATGTGGCCGCGGTAGCCATGTGGTCATGGTCACCGACTCGCGGCCGTCGTTGTTCTCATCGAGTCTTGGGTTTGAGCCATGATGCCATTTAAGATCCGCCATGTTACCGGGTCAATGTACGTTAAATCTATCGTGGTCCCATGTCATTTCAAGGTGGAGTGTGGAAGTCTGAGAGGGAGGTGCCAGCTCATGTGTCGTTCTCATCTCTTGACTGAGGTTCAAAATTACGTCAATAGCTCTCATACTATTTCTCAGTGAAGAGCTACGAAAGTAAACAATCATTAAAAATGTAGTTTTTATATAGTTTGTAATATTATCTTTCAAAATTTACCCAAAAAAAAATGCAATTTAGGATCCCCTTGCTCGTACAAAATTTCGTATGTTAAAATGGTTACAAATCAATCCCAGTTAGAAGATATAAGCTCTTTTACCTTAAAGTAGAGGAAGAGATGATTACTACAAGAAGCTCATACTTTAATCCAGACTCATTATTTTTCTGTGTCTAGTGTAAAAGAAAAATGAGCGCAAACATTAGGATGAAAATGTCTTTTGTTAAATCCTCCCTGAAACAAAGGAAAGAAATAGATAGAGATTTCTTATCAGATTAAAATAAAGCGGGTAGAGAATTTTCTCGTCACGTTTCTTCATAGAATCTCGTATACTTAAAATGCAGCCTCACAGCAACGAATTTTCGAACAACTCTCGTTTTTTAAAGTAATCTTATGCATATATTTCCACCCCTCTTCATCTTATGCGACGATAAATTTAAAAATATCCCGTACATTGTTTATTATTTATTTTAGAAAAAAAATGGCTTTATTTGCTGAGTTAATACTCTAAATGGCGAGATTTGAACTCAGTTTAAAAAGCCGTTGTCGATTTATAGATTAATCAAGCAATTTAAAGTTTTTTTTTACCTTATTATTATTAGAAGTAATTTTTCTGAAAACTAATGATCGATATATCTTAATAAAGTTAAAGGGTACCTCTTGCAATAGATAGACAAAGAAAAACAGGCGTCAAGGTAATATTTTCACAGCTTGAAATAACAAATTCTTATCTTATTCTGTGACCGCGATAATCGAGTGGTCATGGTCGCGAGCCCGCGGCCGGCTTTCTTTCCGTTAAGTCGTTGGTTCGAGTCCTGATGCCACTTAAGATCTGCCGTCTAGAGGGTTACACGTTAAATCAGTCGGGGCTCCACGTCCAAGAAGTTTAGAGGGTTTAACAGCTCAAGAATAGTTCTGAAAATCTGACCGACGTTCAAAATTATGGGGTCCGTTGCCAATAGCCCTCGTGTAGCCTCTATGTACGACGATGCTAAACAATTAATCAAATTACTTAATTTTGGTGGTTTTTTTTTCTCATTTTAATTAATATATTTTTTAAAAAATTCTCCTTTATAGGTTTGCATTTGGATTTCACTGTCTTATGGCAACAGTATTGCATTCATGAAATGAATCGTATACCTTTATAATGAGAAAGGATTTAGTTAATTTATTCCTTAACCCCTTGCCAGTGTCGCCCGAATCCAGTTCGGGCAACTACTACGTGCAGAATTAGGGATGCCCGAACTGACTTCGGGCAGGAGAAAAATTAACGTTTCTATTTTGTGAAGCCCGAGCTGAGTTCGTTTCTACTTTAGGATACTTAGTCCACTATTTGCCTAATAAATGGCATTAGTGGTCCTAGTTTTTCATCGATTACGACTTCAGACGAGCGAGGGTAAATGTGGGTGTTGTCAGATAAATTAAGACACACTTGGATTGATAAACAAAGGCAGAGTTTCTCTTTCTCGTTTAGTTTCAGTTGTTTTTCAGTGAGTTTTTTTGCAAATAATTTTCTTTTTTGCAATGTCCGATTCAGACACCGATGTGGAGTACAGTTTAGGTATTTTTAATTAATTAGGTATTAATTTTAATTAATTAGGTATTAATTTTAATTAATTAATTAATTTTTAATTAATGGGTATATTTAAAATTTTATTTTTGTAATAAAAAACCCTTTTCTAACTTTTATAATATTATAAAGAACAAAATTTAATAGTAAAAAAAAATTTCCGTTTTTGGTCCATTTTTCTGAAATATATGTCACAGTTAAGGGGTTAAAAATAATATACTTTGCAGTATCAGATACAAGGATTAGAATAATTTTATAATGCATTCATTCGAATGTGTTTGGAGTTGACTGGACATCATGCAAGGTAAACGTGCTCTCTTATGTGTTGCAGTGAACGAGATACAAACAAAGGGTCTTCTGGTACACAGCCTTATCTCATGAATCCTTCGGGCTGCAGTAGACCATGAAACTCGGGTTCCAATGGCAGTATACAGCTCATGAGAGAGATGTGAAGCTGTAGTATTCTCGAATCGTCGCGCTGAAAGTACAAAATAATGATCCTCATTCGTCGTTGAGGCTTTTGTTTGACCTTGTCCAGGACTTCTTGATTTGAATCTAGTGTCCTGAAACTGTTTACATAGAATGCATATGAAACTGGGTGGTACATTTTGATTGGCGTCGCTGCGGCAGACTTGTGGCCGGCGTTGCTCTTATCGAATCTTGGGTTCGATCCCTGGTGCCACTAAATACACGCTGTGTAGCAGAGCTGATGCATGTTAAATCTGGTCAAGGTTTTAAGTCCTCCCATTGGCGTGGTGTGGAAGTTTAGAGAAGTGCCAACTCAGATGTAATCCTTGTCACTTGATTGAAGTTCTAAATGACGAGGTCCATCTCTAATAGCTCTCGTGTTGCTTCTCTCTGTAACGTTAATAAACAATCAAAAAAAATTAAAAATTAAAAAAAAACATTGAGTTTTATAAGAACCCGCAAATATGATGGACCTACTCCAAAATCTACCCACAATTCCATATCTCCCTCCGTGATCCATACGTTCGTGGCTGCTCAGTTTACTTGGTATACCTTAAACAATTTACCCAATTCTTGCGAGAAACACGGCGAATGTCGTGGAGGAATATGAGCACACAAATCACCAACAACCTTTCGTGAGCCTATTTTCCCTCCACAATCACAGCTTCACAGACACGCACGTGTACGCTTACGTATTCGACTCTGAATATTTACATAATTCTTCGGGGGCATAATTAGTACCTTTGGTTCAATACTTTTGGAAAAATAGGCGTAAACTATAAATTCTCTTAATTTTTCACACGAATATAATTAACTCTCTTAAAGAATTCCTTGTTTCGTTAAGTGAACAAAAGTTAATATGTGTTTGTTTAAGCCCAAGACATCTTGAAATGAAATTAGACGGGAAAAATGAAATGACAATAGAAAAATTGAAAATAATTTTTATGTATAACAAATCGAGCATGAATCACATTTAAAGACGTTTACTTTGAGAACAGTAGAAGTGAGCTTAAAGTTGTTTAATTTCATTTTCCATTAAGACTATGTAACACTACAAGCCATTAGTTCCCGATAATAAAGCCCTCATAGGCTTATCTTCTTTAGGTAGGTACGGACTTCGCGAACCCGTAAGACCTTTAGGAACAATTTCTTTCCCTATAGGGTTTACTATCTTCCGTATGGGTGACGTGTCCTCAGGATACTCAAGCGATTCTTCTCTATTTTCAAACTTTCCTCTTGTCAACCAATTTTTATCTTTTTTCAATTTTTTTCAACGTCTAGATTACAGCTTTACTTTGTTTGGCGCAGCATTTGTTTGAACAGAATATTTATAAAGTCCCTCTCCCTCCCACTTTCTTTTCATACATTCATCACTGTTTGAAAATTTCAATAAAAGAATAATACATTTCAATAAACGGGGATGAAACAATCGAAAGTAGTGAAGGATATTTGTAGTATCAATAAAAATTATAGATATATACTGCAAAAATTAAGAATAGTGTCACCTAAATTAACAGAAAATCTTCATATCTCTATACCGAAACAAGAAAATGTTTCGATTGCTTAATATAATTAATAATTGAATCAAAAACTTCTAAGTGAGCTAAGGAATTCTCAAAATATCTTACGAAGGAAATAATAAATAATTAAAATCAATATGCACCAAACTTTATGGTTATTCATTAGCCAGATGTGTCCATTTGGATAAAAGAGAGCTTCACGAGAAATATATTCAGTGTTACTCTATCATTTAAAAACGTACATTCATCTAGTCTTCATTTACGTAATAGTTCTTAAACACGTAATCTCACATTTTGTTTACTGCTCCTGCATTTTCAGGAGCAGTTTGGGCATTTTAGAAGGAGTTTCTATCATCCAGCAGAACAATGCCGGAAAAAGGGAACTGAATTCCCACAAAATCAACATTATTCTCTTCAATTTATCATATCTTTCATTAATTCGTTTTTTGAAATGTAAACTATATTTGAATTAATTAACTTAGCAAAAAAGGGAAACTGGCGTATAGGTGAAATACTATTTATCACAAGAAATCTTCATTGGAAACCAAATTTAATAAGCACTAAGAAATTAAAAATCAAAGCAAGGAAAATATATATATAGTTTTTTTTTAAAAAAAATCAAAACAAAACTATTCGCTTTGAAACACCCATACCAAACCCTATACGTTTATCAACAATCACGAAACCTAAAAGTTTAGGTGAAAAAGAATACTGAAAAAATTACCATCCCTTTTTCTGGAAAAAGATGAGACGCAAGTGAACCGTTGTGTGTTGGAAACCCTGCCCACCTCTCACCATCACAATCCCGTTTCCCAAACGATGCAATCAACATCGAGTGATGTAGAACACTTTGTTCACTTCATCTAATTCTGGAGAAACGCTACTACGGATTTTGGTTCAAGAGGAGGAAATTTCTAAGGGTGGAGCAAATGCGATGTCCAATCATCTTGTTACTTACTTTCCTAGTGAATGGCTATGAGTCAGGAAGTTTGCTTCCTATAAATCTCGAAACGCAGCTGCGACTATAAACATCAAGAGACGGTTTCGATGCTTTGCGTCATTAAGCTCGGAGAGAGAGAGAGAGAACAGTCTTTTTGCTCACATTTGATCACTGCTGCATTGAAGTAGTGCTCTCGTACGAGATCATAGCGAACCATTTTATCATGAGTTCAAGAAATTTCTCCACTCGGTGATTTAATTTATCAAGCATTACTTGATGCTCAAGTACCAATTTAGGAAATGTTTCTAGCTTGATATTAGATTCTTCGGAGAATTATTTCAGTTTCATTTTTTCCATCCCTCCAAATCTGCTTTCAACTTATATCAAAAACTCCTTTAAGGTGGAAGGTACTTCATATTAAATACAACATAAATATAAAGTATATTAAGCTTTCAGCAACTGAAGAATGAATAAACACTCAATAGTTCAAATCTTAAGAAAATCAAAATGTAACTTGAAATAAAAATAATTACAAAAGAGTTTTTTTCTTGTGATAAGGGATGTGCTCGTTGTATTCATAAATTGCATTGAAATTGGAACCTTTACATATTAAATTCATCTTCTGTCAATAATGTTCCAAGAGGCGCAGGGCTTTTAAAATACGGCATTTTTTTTTTAAAAAAAAAGTTCCAATAAATTGTGAATTATACTGTTAATGTTTTGGTACTTCCAACTTAATTTTTTAAATGTCTAATCCCTCTTTCCAGAATTTCATAAGGTAAATCTGTAACTTTTTATTTTGTGGCACAATTCCTATAGTATTATTGTTTCCTGTTCTTTTACGAAATGAGATTTCTAAAAGTCGAATTATTTCATGATTGCATTTTTCAGAATAACTGAGTCAATTGAGAGACAGCAGAATTTTATTTTACTCTAGTTTCAGTTTTCAAGAAGTATTTTGGCCTGGTCCACATCAAATACATTATTTCGTCTAGACATCTTTTATTCCTTCTCAAAACTCTCTCAAGTATAACCCTATATTTCGGTGGCACACCTAGCAGCGCCACCAATCGTGACAACTGAACAACTATTTAACTATTCATGAGTTGAATATTATGTTTTAAAAACCAACTGAAAATAAACGTACCCGGAAAAAAAGTATTTCCAACCGTATTTATGTGCTTTGTGCATCCATTTGTGTACAGAATTATCTAACAATAAATTTTAATCAAAATTAGCCATATTATTTCAAATTAAATTCTTGAAGATAAAGAACTAATCAGAACCGAGTCAAAGGAAATATTATTCATGGAGGAATCTAAAATTTTAATTATTACTCAGAAATAACAGAGATAAAATTTACTGTGCTTGTTAATTTTTATGTACATAATGTTGGAAATTACAGCTATTAATACTGATTTGTTAGGTTTCAGGAAACAGTAGACTGAAGTAACCCTCAATATAGAGAAAATAGAGTTCAATCTTTTGAGCTCTAAAATGACGCCCTTCGAAATGTCAAGAAACACAAGGAAAAATCTAAGACTCTGGGTGGTGACTATGTAGTTTGATCTTAAAAATAATGAATAAAAATTAAGTTTCTATCTCGATTATCTTAGTAATTAAAACCTTAGGATACCCCGAGATAATAACTGAAGCCTTACGATTCTTTGGGTTACTTCAATCTACGGCTTCCTGAAACCAAAGAAATGATCATTAACAGCGTAATTTACAACTACTATGTACATAATGACCCAGGAATCTGAAGAATAAATTTTATCCAAATACCATGGCTGTATCACTTAGCAATATTTAAAACTTTACATTAATGTCTTGTAAGCAACTTGAAAACAAAATTTTAATCAGTAGGAATTTATTTGAGTTCGCACACACAAATTTGAAAAATTGGAAATATAGAAATAGCAAATTCTTTAAGATAAAACTGGAATGTGATTCTTATACTGAACTTCTTCTCAGCCCATTTTGAAGAGCATTATATTTAACCTTCAGATATTTTAAAATACGTTTGAATTTTTTAACGAATTTTTTAAATGCCATGCCCATTAAGGAAGAATAATTTTAATTGTTTTATTATACATATATCTATGAGCATAAACGATGTTCAACATTTTGTGGTGTGTTTTTCGTGAATGTATTTTTTTAATGAGTAGCTTTTTTATCTAAAATTTGCAGAGCAAGAATAATAAAGCTTTGCACATACATATATTTTTTTAGTATTATAATTACTGTGCTTATTAAATTGTTTCAGTCTTTATTACATCATATTTATTCACCTTGAAGGAAAATTATTTTTATAATTTATATTGAAAGTTTTTCAAAGTCATAAAAATAGATTTTTGATCAGTTTCCAATAAAGAACATCAAATAAGACTCCATTCGTTCTTTTAAGACTGTAAGCACTTCATATTTTACATATTAATATTATTATTTCTTAACCAAGTTTCATAGAATCTTTGAAGATTCATAGAAAGTTGCTAGAGATAGGCTTGATTAAGAAAAAAATCAAATCAAATTATTTTTATTTTTAGGAACAATAGAATTTTGCATTTTGTTTTTCTAACAATTGTATATAATAATTTACAGAATTGTTAGTAGCATTCTTCGTAAAAAATTTCCTCATTATAATTTTACGTAATGTTTTAAGATGTTCAACAGCAATCTTTATATTAACATACATATCAGACGTTTTAAATTTTCTTGTATATAAAAAGTATTAATATTATGCGGGCTAATACTTTTAATACAATATGCGTGTTATTAATTAATATTTGCATATTATTATTTAATTTGCGAATAAAAACATACATTTATCTCATATAAATATGACAAATACGTGTTAATTAATATTTAATTAATTCAAGTGATATTAATTAATATTTAGTTATTTAATATGAGTATATTATTTAATATACTAATAAATAAATATACGTATGATAGTGTCAGGGCTTATTTATACTTACTGGTTTTGTATACAGTTAAATAATTTTCCTCAAATTTTAATTTTACTTAAACTTATATATTATACATAAGAATAAGAGAAAGGATCCATGAGAGAGAGTATAAGTGAAAGTTGAGGTGTATGATACAACAGCCAAATCTGGCCATGCTGCGCCAAATCATCAGTAACTATCATCAGACGCAATGTAACGTTAGACTTTTCCCGAACTTTGCCTTTAACTCCCAATTATGTTTACCTTCTGATAGTATTTAAATTTCCAACTCCTTCACAAACAAATGAAATTTTATATAAGCAATTGAGTTTGGATGTAAGAAGTGTGTAGTGAATGAATTTAAAGAAATACATACATAAGCGTAGAACTAAACATTGAAGTTAGTACTGAGTTATCGGCAGTTGGTGCTTGATAGTAAGTGTAACCTTACTTTAATAACTGACTTACGGTGATTAAGGACCATTAGGAGTGAATTCATGTCGGTGGGAGTCTAAAGCCCTAATTGAGGCACCAGTTATTGTGATGAGACTCACTCGATCCCGAATGCGTTGGCAAGAGAGAGATTTGATTATTTATCCTAAACTAGAATTGAGGCGCGTTAAAGAAAATTAAAACTAAAGACAAGTAATAATATTGACCATATCATAACTTGATTACAAATAAAAATATTGGATTCTTATTTGACTGTTTCATCTCTGTTGAGTTTCATATTGTATGAATTTCCATTTCTTATACTTTCATTTTAGTGACTACTTAACTTGGAAAAGATGGCTAAGGAGGTTTGATGAAAAGAAAAAAAAAGATTGACAAGAAAGAATGTCGAAAATAGAAAAGGGTCACTGGGTATCCTGGAGGCGCTTCATCCGTGTTTACCAATGATAGTTAATTCCATGTGCAAGAAAAGTTCACTAAGGTATCTCCGTACCATGATTACAGTAATCCCAAGAGGTGTCTTTTTTTGAGAAAGAATAGGGGTCTTTTCACACTAGTTGAAGCAAAACTTAACTTAAGAATTATTTTCCCAGATAATGTGTGGGAACTTAAAATTCCTTCATTAAAAAACTTGTACCCAACTAAACCTTATAATTAATTTAATTTTAATAACACATACATAACAACGAAAAAAAATTCTAACTTAAAGGTTATATATATGCAACTTCCTAATCATAAATATATACTTGTTGTAAATCAGAGAATACCCATAAATCGTAAAATTATCGACTCTGTGCAGAACTGATTCAATATTTAACATTTGAATATTGAAGGCTTTTGTTATTATTAATTAAAATAAAGTTCCCTTCAGTACCTGAAAAAGAATAAAAGTTTAAAAAAGTAAAGAGGATTATCTTAATAAAAAATATAGGTTCCAAATATATATATATATATAATGTAAAGCTTATTCAAAGAATATTTTAACACTGTTTTCATTTATTCAAGATGCAAAATGAGAAATTTGAGATGTACTTGTGATTGAATGATTAATCTAAAAAGAAAGTCAAAAACTAGAATATTCTTTACCAACTTTTTAGAGAGAGAGATACTAATCAGAAGTATCAAAAAATATATATATTGTAATATCCCAGCACAAAGGAGACTTGGAAATTAATTTTTGAATGTTAAGAAGTCAATTTTGCCATAAAAAATGTTCTAAAGAGAGAAACTAATACCATTTTTGTCACCACCACCCCTTTAAGTTTCTAGAAAGACCTTCTTAATCCAAATTGAATTCCAAGAAAAAAAATTCGCTTAGTAATTAAAATCAAATGCTGCTTTTTTTAATTCTAAACTAAAACATTGCTGAATTTTAATTCCGAGGTAACTGGAAACCGCATTCCAAAGAACAATATTTAATCTTGATGCCAAAGATGAAACGCTTTTGCTAAATATGTGTTTTATAATAAAAATGACGCAATTTATATGTAACTTTACAATCTTTCATGTTTTAAATTTCAAACTAACATAAAACAGAAAGTGAATTCCATTTTGAAACAATTTAGTAAGGTGATTCGAACTATAAAAAGAAATACTACGAAATATATTAAATATCACCTAACAATTCTCAGGAAATGTTAAGTATTTTATTGTTACAGGATTTAATATTTAACATTAAGTGATTATAAAGTACGTTTTTTCAAAAGAAACCAAGAAGGAATAAAACATCTTTTAATTGGAAAGTAAAATAGAATTGATTAAAATGTCCTGCTATGGAATAAAGTTCCGAAATAGTTGGAAGCTGAGCAGTAGCATTTTAGAATACTTGGATGAAAGGAAATATTTAAAACACGACGAGAAAATGAAAGAAAAAAAAATAAAAGTAGAAAGCTCAGTTGTTTAGACCAGCTACATTTCTTCTATAGTTTTTAAAAGTAAGTATTTTTTTATTTCTTTTGCTTCGCTGCTTTAATTTCGTATTCATTGTATCCCCACAAGAATGCTTTTTTTTTTAATTTGAGAAGGTATTTCTTTAATTATTTTATTTTAATAAATTTCGAAAACTTTCCTTCCTAAAAACACATGTATAATACACACATTATGTATCTTTTAAACAATCAAATGAGACAGTTTACTCGTAGTTTATTTTTTAAAGAACGAATTGAAAACAAAAAATATACATATTTGAAATAATAGTTAAGTAGAATGTATCCTGCATTTTGACAATAAGAAACTGTAAAAACATTTTGTAATACATTATATTACAATTAGATACGTTGTATCTAAAATGGAATGATAACTCTAGCATCGGGGAAAATAAACTATTATTTATCGCGATTCGGACATTATTTTAAGATTCATTAAGGTCGTTTATCAATGATAAATAGTTAAAGCGCACTATAACAGTCATCTTGGATTCATAGACGAGTCTAATGACGGTAAATGTTGTTTATCTGGCTTTTGGGAAGATCCATGAATAAATTAGTCGCCGCAGTAGCCTAACGGTCATGGTCGCGGACTCGTGACCAGCGGTTTTCGCCGAATCGTAGGTTCAAGTCTTGATGCCCCGAAAGACCCCCTGTGGTGTTTGTCTGCTATTATTTGGTTCTTGTGCCATGCCTCAATTTAATATATTAAACAAAAGCTACAATATTCAAATTTGAGGACACACAAAACTAAACAAGCGAAATTATTTATTATCTCAATGCAGAATATCCAAGGTCGCTCTCTAGAACTCAACCCTAACTCAAAGTCTAATTTAGGATTTAAATAAGAAATCTATTTCAGACCACAGTCCACTCATTGTTGATTTCGCAACTTTCTTCGACAGTAACCACGTAGATTAATGATCTGTTTGTGGAATTCATTTCAATCCACAAAACTAACAGATTAACTTAAAGTTCAGTAACAATGCTCGGGTTGCCAATCATTAAACTCTATCAGCCCTATTTTTCTAATAATTGCATGCCATATACATATATCATTATATCTGAATAATTTCACCTCATTTCTATCTTCACCTAATTTGCCTAATCACGTTTCATTTGGGTTGGGAAGAAATTGTAAATATACTCGATAAAAGTCCCCGAGGCTAATGAAAAAAGAATCACGAACAGCCCGACGTCATGTACGACGACACCATGTAGTCGAGGCTGATTCATGTGAAATCTATCGAGTTTCAAAATCCTCCCATTGGCGAGATGTGGAAATTAGGAGAGAGAGGTGCCAGCTCAGCTATCGTCCACGTCATGTGACCGAGGTTGAAAATTACGAGGTTCGTAGCCAATAGGTTTCATGTTGTTTCGAGTGTGACGTAAATAAAATCAATCAATTAACCATGAATAAATTAACATAAAATTTACCGATTTCTTGGAATAAGGATTTACGAAAACAGGTATTTCTATACTCTATTCAAGTAAAATGGAAAATTCCTTTTTCGTATTAACAGCTTTAACATTTGCCGAACAATTTTATTATTCATAAACCAATTTACTTAAGATTAGTAATATTAACTAATAATAATCCAGCTCTAAAAATGATGGTTATTCTTATTCAACGTGCATTAAATTCCTTATTAGGAATAATGTTTCATTTTAAAATTATTATGCAAAGAAATAATTTGCATGGCTAGTACTTTATACAGTAATAATTCTATAGAGTTGAAGTCTGTATGAGGTGTGTCAGAGTTTTTTAGCATTATCATTTTATAGAAAAATATTTTTTAAAATATTTGAATGCAGTTTCTATGCTCGGTTTTTTAATCTTTGAGATAAAGCATAGCTAAAAGTAATACATTAGCAAAATTTTTATAACCACGAAGGGTGATGATGATTTGAAATTTAACAACATAAAAATCAAATATAATTCACATTTTAAAAGCCTTGAAAAATATGAATTAATGAAAATAATAATAATTTTACTGGTGTATATGAATAGCTCTATGTTAAAAATGTATTTTATTTAAAGTTCCATGGTGAGTAACACACTCAACGCATAATTATTTTATTTCTCAGGATGACATTATTCGAAATATAAAGGAATATAGCTCTTAATTATGTATTAATAGAGAATAATCATTTTCTGTTTTTTAATACAGATTACTTTCATCAGTTTCAAAGAATTTCAAATATTCAAAAAGTTGATATGTCGAACAGAGTGTTCAATCAAATTACTTATATAAGATTTTTAAAAGTTAAAATTGGAAACATGAACAATTAATCTTTAATATCATCTGTCTACTTTTAACGAATGTGTTACATTTTTACAAAAAAATATGTTTCAAATAAAAATCTTTGTCTCAAATTTATTTTTAAAATAAAATATATGATTTATCTCTCAGAATAAGGAAATTTTTAAGGAAACGTATCCAAATATACATGAAAGGGGAAAAAAGACTAAATTCCGAATCAAAATTAATCCTCAAAAATAACATTCTGCTATTTTTCTATCTCCTCACTCATAATCAGATGTGTTTAGTGTTTCTCTCCTGATGTTCATCGTTGAGAATTTTAGTAACATTGAAGAATGTTTTGAAACCTAAAAGAAACATTCTTGATATTGATAAATAAAGTGAGAAATAATATTTTCTCGTTATGATGAAGATTCCTGGCGCGAAAGAAATGTATTTTCAAAATACTAGAAAAAAAAAAGTGACATTTCCCCTCATTTGACACTCTTAAAGTTGTTCTATTTTTACTACATATGTCTCAAAAATGATATTTATTGAAAAATTGCTTATAAAAAAGCGTGTTACCAATATTAAACACTAGGTTTTTAAATATAGTCTCTTTCTTCAAGATATAGGTGTAAAATTGTAAAAACATTATTTCACATGGGGAATTATTATAACAGAATTATAACCAATGTGAGTATGTATGCGTTTGAACGCTCATGGCATGCGTGTGCGATGAATCCGCGCTATCACGTCCTTTTTAAACATCATTAATTTTAGCGTAAAACCAAATTAAACTAATCTGCTCAAGTGAAAACTACTTTTACCACTACTCTCGAAGTTAGTAAAGTTTGCGATGACATAACGCTTCTACCCAGTTTAACATCTTGTGATTTCGCCTCCCAATTCATTCGCTCTTTACGCTGATTAATTGCTTGATTAGATTTATTTACGTCTCATTAGAAGCAACTCGAGGGCTACTGGTGACGGACCTCGTAATTTTGAACATCGGTCAAATGACGAGGATGATACCTGAGCTGACACCTCCCTCTCCTAACTTCTACACCATGTCAACGCGAGGACTTTGAACCTCGATAGATTACACGTGCATCAGCCCCGAGTACACGGCGGAACTTTGGTGGTATCAAGCTCGAACTTACGACTCAGTGAAAAACGTCGGCAACTATGACCATTAGGCTTTCCACTGCGTTGAAGTTCAGATAGTCGCGCTGCGTTGGGCTATGTTGCTGCTTCGCTGTTTATAACAGAAATGATATTATATAAATTTTCACATTAACATTATTAAAATGATATCAATATCCACATCAATAAGCAGATTGAATTTTGAAACATGATAGACTGCCTAATATTTCTTCCTAATTACATATCCTGTAGCGTAAATAAGACGTTACACACACACATATATAGTGAAAATTAAATATAAATAAACATTAATGTATAATAATCAGAAATAATTTTAGAAAATAAATGTCAAAAAATTAAAAATGACAGTAAGAAAGAAAATAGTAATGTACTATTGAGTGAAAATCATAGGTACCAAGCTATATAAATATAAAAGTAAATCATTGCGAATTAAGAAAAAATAATAAATATAAAAATATAAAGTTTACTATATAATAAAATCATTATATATTATATATAAATCTCTAAAAGCAACTAAAAGAACAAAAAATAATAACATACCCACTAAAACTATTGATAGAAGAGATGAAAAGAAAGTTAAATAATTAAACATCTAAAAACTGAAGAAAAGCAAAAAAAAAAAAAAAAAATGATATGTAATATAATTATTGCTGTAACAGGCTGCAGACTGTTATGAGTAGGTGTATTTCCCAAATTAATGGTCAAACTATCCCCATCAGCAATTACATTACATATAAATGGTTATAAAAAGAAAAATATAAATTAACAGAGATGTCCAAAAATTAAACCCCGGTCTTAGTCATTCAAAAAAGAAAATAAACAAGTAATTCCTGAAACATTTAAAAAGATTTATAACGAAAAACAAAATAAGATTATTATATAATAAACATAAAATGAATAAAAAAAAATTATAATGAACAAAAGCAACGCGAGTTATCTGTAAGAAAAAAATGGATGCATTAATTCCCACTCTAAAGTTAAAAAATTAGGTAAGAGATGGTAATGCACACACAATCTCTCTCTCTCTGTGTGTGTGTGTGTATGTGTGTGTGCGTGTGTAATGAATTTTAATTTAAAATTGCTTTAAAGATTAATGACTAAGTAAAAATATGACTATCAAATTCATGATTGTAAAATGAGAAATCTTTTTGCAATTAAGACTATTTATTCATTTCCATGAGAGAGAGAGAGAGAGAGAGAATAAGTATACTTATTTAAAATGGATAAGATAAGAGACGTAGTTCCGCCATCTCAATTACATCAGAAGAGAGAGAATTTTACCTAACCTTCATATTTATAGTAGGGATTTCTCAAGATCACGAGATAGCACATGGTCTAAGATGAAGGGATTCTGAGGGATTTTCATGCCGTCTACTTGTATAATAGGGATAATTTCTGACAGATTTACGATTATGAAAAATTTGATTCAGCATATTTTATGAGCTCGTGGTGGAATAAGTAAAAGGATAATTTGGAATTGTATCAGCAAATAAGGATGAACTCTTTACTAATGGGTTATAGAATGGGAAAAATTAGAAATTTAAATTAGTTTTATGTGATATTGCTTGGTTGTACGTTAAACCCTAACACACAATTTTGCCCTACAGGAGTGTAAAAGAAAAAAAAGTTAATTAAAAATTTAGATTGAAAGTTATACCCAAAAAATGTATACCTATAAAGAGTGATAGCTAAAAATTTATACCTAAAAATCCTTCTCCTTTACAAAACACATAAAAGCAATTTCAATTAAATGATCAAAATATTAGATATTAAATCAAAAGATAAATAAAATCTGCATGTTATGTGTGGTATCGTGCTTAAGACTAACATCAATTTGTTCAGTAGTAATTTTCCTAAAATGAATTCTAGAACCTATAAAAATACATAAATAACAAAAATATATGGGGGGTATTTGGTTAATCAAATAACATAATATTGAAACAATTATAGAGTTTCAAAAGAAGATTAATCTGACATTTTAATAATGTTAATTGCATATTGATCCATATAAAATTCAAAAACAAGAAGAAATGCAAAGCGATTTAAACCAGACCCATAAATTTTGAATTGTAGTGGTGCATTAACTATGCGAAATGGGAAAATGGTGAGGGAAACCACATACAAAAGAGAATGGTGGCGCGGGATCCACTTTGCTCTGAGGGTGACACGTGAGTTATATACATTTTTTAGTTGACAGCAGACTCCCACTGACGGCAAGATTTTGACACAGTCTCCGAAACATTTTCCGCATATTTCTATATGCCTTTCAGATTGAGAAATCTATATGAACAAAATTATGTTTGATGTTCTTCAACATGTAACAAAACTATCAATCAGATTGGAAATGAAATTCTTAAGGTTTTGTTTGCAAATATCATCAATTAAATTTAAAAGTATTTACTAACATGTTTGTATTATTCTCTTACTGTCTTAGCTTAGGACAATTTCTCGTCCAAATCCTTATACTATATTCACAGAAGTGCGATTTGCTTAACAAAATTGTGCCACACTTATTCGCTTTTCAAACCTGATACGTTCTGCATTATTAATATTATTTATCATTTAAATTAATTATTCACCTTCCTTTTACAAATTAGACTTTTATTCTACAGAAATCATCTAAACTAGGCATACATTCCTTTAAATACACAAAACATTTTTAAAATTTAAATAGTATCATTTATGATTAAACATTAATTTTTTTTCTTTTTCTTTCATTACAAAATAAAATACATTGTTGATATTCATTAAAAAATATAATATTTCTCATTATTAAATATTCATTTCGAAACTAGCATAATATTCATCCTAATAAAATATTCATTTCAAAACAATGCATATTCATTCTAATCAATGTATTATTCATCATTTCTCATTTAAGTATTATTAAAGAAAAGCATGTTTCATTGAATTCAAAAGATTTTAAAATCTAAACCTGTGGTAAATTGTCCTAATACACGTCTGATTTATTGTTTAATTTATAATGAATATGGTTCTTTTTGCCAACCCCTTTGGGTTCAAGTCCTTAAATGAATCGAAAGCAAGAGCACGAGTCCTCAACCCTAAAAAGAACTTTCCTGCCTATGATCTGAAAATCTTTCACGCTGGAAAGGCGGGCACTATTCCTTCGTTTACAACTTCAACTTTCTTCTCTGACTAACTAACTTCCAAACTCTGCATTAAGAAACTTGGCACCTTTCAAACGCCGAAAATCGATGAAAATATCAATTTTTCAATTTTTAGCTCAAAATGTATCTTGATGTCTTTGGTTTGATTAATTGTGCGAAGTTTTGAAACGATCTGATTGAAAAAATAGTACAATTTAGATTAAACATGTTTTACTTTATTTCATATTAGATATTGAAATTAAGTAGCAAAATAAATTTTACAAAACATTTTAAGATTTCTATTGTACATTTTATATACTTTTACTTTATTTATCTTATATATTTCATTTATTTTTAAATATATTTAATATATGTTTCTTTCAAAGAGAAGTCAGATGAAGATTTTGAAATTTTTCGCAATTTCGGGCTCAGACAAACTTTTTACTAAAGCTTATATTTTTGTTAAATGCTTTCAAATTGATCTATTCTTTATTTTAAATGTATATATCTGTACATTATATTGACAAATTATTACAAAAATCAGACATTGTTTTGATATTTTTTTACTGATTATTATTCTTTAAATAGCATTTTCTCAGTTTATGATTTTTCATGAAACCATGGTCTTTAAGACTACAAAACTTTAACAGATATTTATTAAACAACTTGAATTTTGTTGTGTTTGTTTGTTATAATGTGCTTAATAAAATTGATGATCAAGTTTTCAATATTTTGAATAGAAAAAATATTATAATAGAAAATGTGGCAGAAATCATGTTTTTTTTATCTATTTTCCACAGATGTATGTTTTTTAATTTTTTTCTCAAAAACTAATTTATTTATTGAAAAATCGATCCCTAAAGTTATTACATATATTCTTATGAACCTGAAAAAAAATTTTGGTGTTAAAATAATGATAATTAAGGAAGAAGAAATAATTTTAAAATCGTTGAAATTTTTTAAAAAAATTTAATTTTTAAAATTTTTATGGTAAAATAAAATGATATTTTTTTTCATGATAAAATTACTTTGTTTAATAGTAACTGTTAATAATATACACAAAAGATAAGTTTAAACACTTAAATAAAAAAAATGGTCAAAAGTTGCCGAGTCCCCTTAAAAGCTTCTCTGCTTATAATACATTTTCTAAAGTCTCTTAATTGGCCTTCACTAAATCTAATTCAATCTACTTAAGTCAGATATTTTTTATTGGTAACAATTTTTAATTCAAATAAATTCCTTTAAAGGTCCCCAAAGCTTTAGTTGAATGGATAAACGCGATAAAATGACAAACAAATAATTTTTTGTGTATTTTACATCATAAGATATTTGGTAGAACTACGATTTGAAGTCATGTTTCAGCTTGAACATCACCATCCATGAAGTTGGTGATCATGGCAATTCAACAATGTCACGACTAGTGATTGTAAATTTACAAACTTTTTCTATCACCAGTAATTTGTTAAAATTTTCAAACAAAATTCTTATGTCAGTAAATTATCGGGAGTTCTTTCAGCAGTGAATATAAATTAGAAAGCAATCCCATGACATTTTATTAATTTTTTTCTTGTATACTGTGACAAAAGAGTCAAAAAAATAAATTCTATTCGGTAGATAAATAAAAAAAATAAATTTTTTATAACAAATTATAAGTAATACAAATACATGAATGTGATTTTTCACATTAAAAACCATTATAAAATATATAATTGAACACAAGATATTTGTTAACACGTTTCAAAAATAAATAAGTAAAAAACATAACGCACTAATTTTTTGGTCTTGTGTGTGCGTGTGTGTAATTTTCATGTAATTGATGCACACTATAATCTCGCCGTAGGAAAAGCTCTCGCAGTTACCACACTTGTTGGTTTAATAGTTATTAAAGAATTGTATCCTATTTGAATATATTTCCCCTTATAATTTACCACTGAAAATACTCCCTTTTCACTGATAATACTTCATTTTCTAACTATTTTATTTGTAGTTTTTATTTTTGTGAGAGTGCCAGAGGCGGATTATTGCGTTGTATTTCTGTTTTCGAATTGATCATTAAGTTAGGTTTCTGTTTCGTGGACAACATAATGACAAAAGTCGAAGGAAATGTGTATTATAGTTATGTATATAATTTGTCAAGTTATATGCAAGTATATACCAGTAAAAACAATATTGAATTACTGGTAACAATTTCAGGCTGATAAATTCGTAATTTCCCAATAAACCGACTTACCGATATTGTAATATTTAGTCACGTTCTATCCCATGTAAAGACCCTATATTAGAAATGCATACCTATTATAAAAAATCTTTTTGCTTAGGGAATTTTAAGATAATTTTTTAAGAAATCACTTCATTCTTTTTTCTACATCACACTTGAACTAGATTGATGCAATAAGAAAACCTTTTTAGAGATAGATACTTCATTTTCTAACAATAAGTTTTTAACAATAAGCTAACAATAAGTTACCAGTAAGTTTTTTTTTTTTCTACTTTAGATGACCACTCTCTCTCTATTATTTAAATCCTTATTAAAATGTGTATCCAAATTGATATTTGTATAAAGGATTCTACAGAAAAGATATGATAATGTTAAGAGGGATGTTTCGAAAAGAGAAAAAGGCTTACATTTTATGACGATGGAAACAGAACTATCTTGCAACTATAGTAAGCAAAGCTTGCGAAAAACCTTTAGTTTTCAATTTAACTTTTTAAACGGAATCAGTAACAGAGTAAGAATAAAAATATGTTTTAATGAAACAATAGAAGATGCGTGTGTGTGTGAATTATAATAAATAATGTTTATTTCATTAGACGCCATTATAGAATATAAATACTACTATAAATAGTTCTGACCCTTTTAAAACCGTATCTCTTTTACTTTTTTTTTACGTAAAATTATATTTAAACAGCCTCGAAAACCTTTTCAATCCAAATTTGAACATTTGATTCAGTAGATAGAGAGAATTTAAAAAAAAAAAAACAATAAATAAAAATGAACAATTAAATAACTATTTTGTCTAAAATCTTAGAACAAAATTCTTGAACTTTACACTTTTCTTGAAGTACATGCAACTTTTCGTTAAAAGGTTGAGCAAGTATTCAATTATTGTTAAGAGCTTTAGAAAGACGTGCTTAATGCATCTATATTAATAAAAAATATAAACGAAAAGACCAAAAATAATCTTTTCTGAGTTCATTTCTATATGCAAATGATTTTATGACATCCATGTTCAAACATACACAGAAAGAGAACTTATTTTGAATTTTCATCCGTCAAACCTCTCATACATTTTCCTTTAAAAAAAATTTTTTTTCATCATTTCAAATTGTATGATAAAAAAAATTGTATTTTTTAATCATTTCAAATTATATGGTTATGAAACCTAATGAAATATTAATGAATGTTTTTTAAAATAAATTCATAGAATAATTAAACATTTTGCAATCACTTTTGATATAAGTTAAAAAGTCAGGATACAACCACATACAAGTACGTAGCGAAATTCTTTTTCCGTCAAATTTTAAAAAATGTGACAAATAATTTTTTGTTAATTCACTAAATAATTTTTCAAAAAAACTACTAGTAGTCGACATTAATCAAAAAGTACTACAGATATAAATAAGACACTTTTAAAAGTTTATAATCAGTCGGAAATTCCTAATATATGTTTTATTAAAAGTTGTTTGAATAATATTTAAACTTACTCTACAGCTTTTACATTTTAAAATAATATGTATTTAATAGAAAAGCAAGAAACTAGATTCTGGATTTCCTGGATTTATAATCTTTTTTTTATTATTATTTTCTTCCTTACAATCTCAAGATCATATAATTTTTTCGAAATTCATTATATTATTAAGTAATAGATATTAACTGCCATTACAAGCCAAAGAGCCCATTCCAGCGTAATAAGCCATTTTAAAAGCTTGCGGGTAATAGACATCAGCTTAAATTGAGGGCCTTTGAAATTTTCATATCCACGGAACAGACCATGATTGATTAGATGAACATGGGGAAAAAAGGGAAATGTAACCCAACATTAAGGTAGGCGGTAGGGATAATTTAATGAAAATGTCAAAATATATATACCCTAAGGGCTCGTTAACAAAGTGTATCGCTTATCGCAGGAATTCATCCTTGCTAGAAAAGTAATAATTACCCTCCACTAAAGGTTAGGACCATTATATCTTCATTTACTTAGCTTGACACTGAATTTAGATGTTGCGATAATAAGATGGCCACGGCTTTAAAATAGATTCTGGAATGGAGAAACCTCTTAGTAATGTCTATAATAATACCTGTAATGACACATAAAGTAAAGTCTAACATGCTGACATTTCATATAGCTAAATGATATCCCGCAGAGTTATTTACCAGGTAGAAACTACATGAGTCCGGAGTAGATAAAATTGAAAGAAAAGAAAGTTACCACAAAAATGTTACTTTGAAACCAGAGCGACTGCATTTCAGAAATATATTTGAGGTCATTTTCGCATAAAATACAAGTTCACTATTATTATTATATGTAAGAATTTTTAAAAAAATTTGAAGATGAGTTTCCCTACATTAAAAAAAATCATTCTATTTTACAAAGATTTATTGCATTCAATATATTTTCAGTAATTATTTTCTGGTGACTGTGATAGTGAAGTTTTATGGCACTAGAGCCAGATGTGGCTATACTACACCTAAAAAAGTAAGTGAGCGAGTATAATGCTAATAAATGAAAAACGATTATCTGGACGTGTAAAAAAATAGAAAAAAAAGGTAAAATTTTGGTTGACTAGAAGGAGAGTCTAAAATAGAGAAGAATCACTAGGGTGCTCTGGGGGCGCGTCACCCGTGTTTACCAAAAACAGTAAACCTCATAGGGAAGAAAAATATCATTAAGGTGCCTCTGGTGAGTGATGCCCGTACCTACTTAAAGAAGGCAAGTCCCTGATGTCCTCTGATATAATCCCAAGACACTGGGTACCCATTTTAGTCGCCTCTTACGATATTCATGAGGTATAGTAGGACTATTCTTTAACACCCGGTCAACACAAGGTTTTTATTTTCAGTTATTATTATACCAGGTTATTATTTTCTTGTTTAGGTAAATATGGATTTTACTTCAAAATTTATTTGCTGTATTAACTCCGAGCTTTTAAAATAGTTCAAACGAAGTATTGTTAATAATTATGAAATCATCATACGCATTTGAATTAAAGATTGCATAATAGGGAGTCAGTATTAAATATTTATTAACGTCACTCAAAGAAACAATACGATGGGTATTGGTGAAAAACCTCGTAATTTTGAACACCGATCAAGTGACGAGGACGACACCTGAGCTGGCACTTTTCTCTGCAAACTTCCCCTCCATAACAACGGGAGGACTTAGTGCCTCAATAGGATTAACGTGCATCAACCCCGCTACATAGCGGATCTTTACAGGCATCGGGATTCGAACCCACGACTCGACAAACAACACGCCGGGTGCGCGTTCGCAACCTCTAGGCTACTGCGGCCACGAAACGAATAAGCATTGCCTCTAGTTAAGAGTCTTGAAGTATTGCCTCTGGTTAATAATTAATTAACATTCAAATATTATTCGAATGACCTAGAATTTTAAAATGAAATCTTAAGTATACGTGTCTGTCGCATTTTAACATGGAAAAATATCGACTTCTACTAATTTGAACGAGAAGCTTATATATTCATATGATTTGGGTAACAAATAACTGAAGTCGAACAGCTTTATTTTATTTATTTTGTATTTATAAAATTATTTTCACTTGAAAAACTAACATTTTTATTTTTAAAAATCCTGTAACGATTACAATTCGAAAAAAAGAGCTTCGTAAAATTAATATCAAGTTCAAATTATTTTATAGACCATTGTTTTAAAAAAGTAAAGAAATCTCGATACTGTTAAGATACCTAGGCTCTACTAAATCAGTTTTATATCATGTAAATATTATCTTCATGTCAAAACTTCCAGATTATTTAGTGATAAGAAATAAACTTCAATAGACATCAACAAAAGAAGCAAAGAAAGTGGAATTTGCTTACAATAACGAGGGCTTGATTGAAAAGTAATGATAATATGGCAATATCTTTTTATATGTAACTCTTATCGAGCAACAAATAAAGTAAACCTGGTAACAAATAGATCATAATTCCTTTAAACCTAAAAGCTCATGTATTCTCTATACAATGCATTTGTTTTTTTTTTTTGTTCCCAGGTGCCGTTTATGAGCAGAGAACGGAAGAAGATGGCAACCCTCATGGAGATGTGGTTGAAACAGCGAGGTGTCATTGCACCTAATCTTGCAACTTTGAATTTTTTTCTCTTCCCCAAGATGAAATAGAATTATTATTTTTGTTCTAACGACGAGGTGAAAGCTATTTTTAAAATCTGGTCGACAAAATCAGGTGGACTTCTTCCTCCTAATCACACGTTGGCACAAGTGCATGCAATGAGATGGTGACAAATAACCATGACCATGTCAAAACATTTGTATAATCCTTTACACATAGAATACATATAGCTTTCAGGTACACCAAGAACTGAGAAAATCGAGAAACAAAAATTAAATCCGGTAACAAATAAATTCTAATTTTTTGAACCTGAAAACTCATGCGTTCTCTATACCACCCATTTTTTTCCCCAGGTGCCGTTTATGAGCTGAGATCCGAAGAAGATGGTGAAGGATATAGAAGTCCTTCAACATGGAGGTGGGGCCGCGGTGGCCTAGTGATTAAGGTCGTGGACTAGTGGCCGGCGGTTTTCGTTCAGTCGCGGGTTCGATCCTTGGCCGCCAAACACCCGCCGTGTAGCCAGGGCTGATGCACGTTAAATCTGTCGGGGCCCAAAGTCCTCCCGTTGGCGTGGTGTGGATGTTTGGAGAGGGGTGCCAGTTCAGGTGTCGTCCTCGTCACTTGACCGTGGCTCAAAATTACGAGGTCCGTCGCCAATAACCCTCGTGTTGCTTCTTGTGCGACGTTAATAAAAACTAAACTAAACTCAACATGGAGATGAGGTAAGAAGAAGCAAGGCGTCATTGCACTTGACCATACAACTTTGGACTTTCATCTCTTCTCGAAGATGAAATAGAACCAAACGGACATCACTTTTGTTCTAGCAACGAGGCTGAAGATACCATTAAAGCCTGGGGTCGACAACACCAAGATGAGGATAATGTCAAAAATTGTATAATCCATTATATAGAGGATACATATAAGTGCATCAAGAATAGGGAAAATCCGATGACAAATAAAAGTTAAGTCTCTTGTAAAATTATTTTTCAATCAGTCCTCTATAATAATAACCCAAATATTGTAAAGAAATTTTCCCAAGTATTTTTTGGGTTAGTATATAACCCAAAAATTTGTACAGAAATTTTCAAAAGGTATTTTTGTTCAGTGACGAAACCCTTTTTCTCTTTTTATTTACATAGGATCCTAGTCACAGAAACTGTTTTCAATATCTCCTCTTTTCTACAAAATTGAAAATGGTATTCAAAGATTTCAAACAGGAATATTTCAATAGTTGGAAACGAGGAAATTCCTAAGCTATGTCCTTTAGATTCCTACAACTTTCTCTTTTTTTTTAAATTATGGGATTTGACTCCATTTTCTGGAAGGTAGGAAAATGTTACATTGAAGACAGAAGAAATATATACAAAAACGCTATGTAAATTCAATATTGCCTAATTTCTAAAATCAATGTAAATGGAAATAATATTATTTCACTTTAGCTGTATGTCTTTGAAATATCACTATCTAAAAATCATATAGCAATAAATTTTATATAAGGAAACAGAATTATTTATTTTTTTCCATTAACCAATTAACTTCTTGTGCATGCTATTCCAACTTATTTCATGTTTGCTTGTTCATCCGTTTTGACTTAGTTTATTATAGTTTCTCTTAGACAAATTATTTAATTTATAAACGTTACTCCTGGAAATCCATTTCATCTAAATATATTTGCATGAAATGTTGCTTTGATTTCAGTAAAAGAAAGATATATCATACCTTAAGGTTTTGAAATACGGTTTTGATCGAAAAAATATCTCCAGTTGAATTATAGTGTATGCAAATTCAGAAGATTAAAAACAGAAAATTCTTCAGATTATTTTCAGCTATAGTTTTACTTAAAAATAACTTCGAAACAGAAAAATAAAATGTTTTAAATTCCATACGTACAAACATGGTGAATTTTGTATGAAGAAATATATGCAGTCAGAATTCTTTCTCGGCAAGTAGTATAAATTAAATTCACTGTCTGAACTTATAGAATTTTAACTGAGAATGTTTTTTGTTGAGTTTCATTTTTTTTTAATCTATTAATAATTTGTTTTGTAAATTTATCGTTCTAAGTAGGATGTAAAAGAAAAAATATATATGTAAACTTGTAGTGATTGCTTATTCTTAATTAACCATGCACTCAAAAGTATCTCGAGGGCTATTAGAAACTGACCTCGTAAGTTTGAGTTTCGGTCAAGTGAAGAAGACGATATATGTGCTAGCACCTCCCTCTCCAAACTTCTACATCATGGCAACAGGAGGATTTCCACCAGATTTAACATGCATCAGCGCCGCTACTTGGCGGGTCTTTAGTAGCATCCGGACTCGAACCCACGACTCTTCGGCGATTTCACTACCATTATTTACCATTTATTATTGATTTCATTAAGCTACCTTGGCTACCTTATATGGCTAATAGATGTGATTCAAGAACTATATATGAAATATGTCCGAGAACCTACGAGAGAACTATAAATCCCTAATGAAAGCTAAAGTAAAATAAGATGACCATTCGTACTGGATTTATTAATACAGTACCGATTTTTAGCCTGTTGTTCTGATTAATCGTAAAATGTGATCCATACATAAATATATACTGGTTTGGGAAAACAAAATCTAATTTATCACATTGTCAATATATTACTCAATTTTTTTTAAAACCAGCATTAATCAACTTCCATTAATATCGATTCAAAAACAACTTCCTTAGTATTAAGAGTATTCCAGGCCTAGATATGAGCGCTATTCTTCCTCGCTGTCGTATATGATGATACAACAGTTGATATTTTTCAAACAAAATGATATACAATTCTTTCCTTCCCCCATCCCGTATAATATGGCCCTTCACCCTTCCGGCCCTCCTAGCATTCTGACATTTTTATACACGCAAACAAGTTATCAGCGTTGCTTTATGCCCTCTACTTCAATGGAATAATGCTGGCTCTCAATACAAAACAGCACTTTTGTGCAGAAATAATCGAAAAAAGTTTGTCGAAATGTTCTACTTTTGATTTCGAAAGGTACTAAGTCCCTTTAAGTTCAGTCACACTTATTTCAGCAACGTTCAACTGACCAGCGTATTACTCTTCAATTGCGGATTTTGTCCGCAGTAATATTCTGCCTTTCCAAGGCAGACTCCCATGATTTCCAGCAGATGCACGTTGCTTCTTCGCAAATTCCCCTGGCATGCTCCACTTCAAGTACCGACAGCGTTCAGTTGATCCACGATCGATATCCTCATCATAGTCTCCAAAGACAGAATTTCCGTAACAGTGCCACTAGATTCAGGCTGAATCTTCAAAAAATTCACTCGGCCATGATTCTTCGATCAGTCTACAAAGCAGACTCCACAGATAACTGATTCCGTGCACAGACCGATTCCTCCTCAGGCTAACTCAACGACTGCATCTCTTGGCGTATTTATACCTTTTCTGGCCAGGTGTGACGTCACATCAAACATTTACGAAAAGTCCGTAACTTATTTCCCTATCGATTTTTGTCTCGGTTCCAGCACCTTTGAGTACTTTCTATTTGCCTCCAAAGTCACCAATTTTCTCGCCAAGTAGCAACGGGTCACTAAATTCGTCGCCAAAGTGAAGAGATCATTGCTTAAACTCTTTTTTGTATATACTGGTGACCTCTCTGCAAATCCACCTTTTCCTTGGTAAGAGACTCAGGTTTATAACATTACTTCATTTACGAATACTATATCAAATTTTACATAATAATACATAGATTTTGTTGTTTAAATGCGTTATTGTTAGTGATTTTCTAGTTTTGGTAATCCGGCGGTGCTCTGGTCCTGTATTTGCTGGATTACAGAGAGAGTACTGTATTTTTCCATTTGTCGCGTTTCCAAAATGTCGAAAATGTATTTTTAGCGACGAATTGAAATATCTACATTACATCAAGTGACACCTGAAAAATTGACAACAGTGAAGTTGAATGTGTAAAATGTAAGAATGTGTTTGGTTGGCAAACTGATGTAGAAAAGCGCATTCAATCTACCAAATACAAAACATGCATTATACGTAGCAATTTCGAGTAAAAGAGTGAAATTATATTTTGAAAAAAGCAGTTTGGAAATACGGAAAAAATTTGCTACAGCTGAATGTTTATATAGATGTACCGACCGTAATTGGTATCCAATAGTTTCAGCCAATGAATTGTACCTGAAATTTGATTAAAACATGTTTCGATGAAAACTTACTCATTTTGGAACAAAATGAGTGGAAATGAATACCGATGATTTTCGAATCATTTATAGGAGGAGGATTAATCCAAGTAAATTTTGTTTTCATTTATAGGAATACATTTCAAACCACAAGGAAATAAAAACGATACCCTTAATCGTAAGAAATTTTTCATACGAGATCGGCATCCACATAAAAATATTGGAAGTGAAGGATTTGCTAGATAAAACATCTAACATAGTTATTAAATTATTAATATTTTAAAAAGGCTTGATTTGGATAAGAAATTACTTGTGGATTTTGCTCAGACAGTATCAACACCAACTTCAATGGAAAACAAAGGACTGGCAAAAATAACATCTTAACAAAATTAAAATCAAAACTGGGGAATGATTGATTATTTATTAATATCGCACTTGAAGCAACATGGAGTCTATTATCAGCGGACTTAGTAATTTTCTAACTCTGTCAAGTGTCAAGGACGACACCTGAGGTGTCATCCTTGCTCTCCTCAAACTTCCACTCCATAACATGGGCGAGACTTCAAGCCTTGATAGATTAAACGGGCATAAGCACGTTATACGGCGTATTTTAGTGGTATCAGGACGAGACTGAAACAACCCCGCTGCAAATCCGCGTTAATGACCACTCTACCGTCAAATCTGGAAGAATGGACGTTTGTAGGCATTGATTGCGCTGCACGTTATTTTGAATAATTCTCCATATGGTAGAGGTCTCAAATCCTCACTGGTGTAATGTGGAAGTTTGGAGAGGAAGAAACCTGCTCATGTGACGTCCTCGTCACTTGACCGAGATTCAAAATTTCGAGATATGTTGTCAAAATCCCTCATGTTGCATCTAAGTTCAACGTTAATAAACAATCAGTAAACAACAGGACTTTATTTTACTCATATAGACTTGATCAAATCAATCAAAGTTTCAAGGAGCAATTTTCGAATCATACAGAATTTTACTGGAGCCTTAAAAATTTTTAAGAAAAGATATTCCTCAGTTATTAGAATATGAAGAAATTTTCATCTTCAAATAAATCAGTATAAGAATACATAAATACTGAAATTCATACTGACAAAAATAAAAATAATACCATCACGATGAAAATGATTCGTTTCATTTGTTATCTTATGAAAGTTTCAAAAATTATGTCAAAATCCCGTTAACGTGTTTCTGGGGGAATATTGTTTGATATTTGAAATTCTATAAGAAGAGGGTTTTACATTTTTTTCAGTTTTTACTTTCTGAATTCATTTTCTATAAAGCAAGTGAAAACTTTTGATGGATTTCTACGGTAATTAAAATCATTGTTGCATCAAACGAGGTGGCAATTTCTATTTCAATTTGATAATTTAAACATGACTTGTTGAAATCGCCAATTAAAACCAAATAATTGAAAAATAATCTTTTAAAACTATTCCACACACACACAAACATATTTTTAATGCATGTAGGTTTCTTAAGAATAATTAATATCCCTTAATGTGCATCAGAGACGCTTTTAAAAAATTAATATAAATATTTTGTAATTTCTTTTTTGAAAAATTACATATTTTAGCAGTTTTTCCAAAAACAATTATAAAGAGTGCTTCCCTTTGCAAATTTCTTCGTTAAGAATTAATTTTATATTATTGAAACTTCTTTTCCTTGCAATTTTAAGGATACTGTTTTTGATGAATTAAGCAAATTTTGAGAAGTTGAAACGGAAAAATTCATGAATTGTCATATTTTTTTTTTAATAATCAAGTAACAACTTTTCTTTAATAGGTTTTTTTAAAGATATCATAGATGAAAAATCCCCCCATGTAAATTGTTATTCTGATATATTATTTAAGAGTATAATTACTGGTAACACTGATTTTTCCTGTATTCATTTATGGCAATAGTAGGGATACCATTATCACAAAAAGGTTCATTTTTGTAATACTTCTGCACTTCGTTAGCTGCACAGCAAAGAAAACTGATCTAGGGTGATCTTTCCCCGATCTTGTGTGTGTGTGTGATACAATTAGTGTAATTTTTTCAACATTACTTCGTGAAGATTTAAAATTTGCTGTTAAGTTTGCATTATTTTCAGTTTCTAGTAAACAAATTATCAGCTGGAGGTAAGGAAATAATTATTTTAAGTGTTTTTATTTTCATTTTATTTATGCCGTCAGTAGGAATACCATTATCACAAAAAGGTTCATTTTTGTAATAATTGTACACTTCGTTAGCTGCACAACAAAGAAAACTGATCTAGGGTGATATTCCCCCTGTGATACAGTTAGTGTAATTTTTTTTAACATTACTTCGTGAAGATTTAATTTGCTGTTTAGTAACCAAATATAATAATTACGGTACTTGTCAGACAATTATTAGCTGAAAAGTAAGGAAATAATTATTTTAAGTGTTTTCATTTTCATTTTATTTTCTATATTTTATTACCCTGATTATTGATCTTTTATATTACGACTTTTCAAAAATAGTTGAAATGGGAAAACAATTATGATGGAAACGGATGATTTTAGCGATTGTGAGGACAGTATAAGTGATAATGAAGAAGACAATGTAGAAGACGATGATGTGGATAAAAATTATGTAGACTTAATCGATAATCATATGACAGACAATCCTGAAATTTTAAGTGATGAAAAAATGCCAAACATATTCACTCTTGCAATTGGGAAAGAGTTCGTCAAATAATTTCCTGTTCATGTAAGGTAAGCTTCCTCAATAAATTCTAATTCGTAGAAAGAAAGCTAAATGAAATAATGATATGTGATTTAAATTTATAAAATAAAATTCATTTACTGGGGGTAATTACACCCAAGTTAACGTAAATCGGATTTTTAGATACCTTTTAAGGGTTTAGTGAGTTTTCATTCTAATACTCTCACCATTGAAAAACTCCTATTCGCAAATCTCAAAAGATTTAATAATGTACTAAAAACACTCTTTAACACTTTTAACCAATCTTTAATTTTTATCTTTAATTCAGATTTTCTATATAAGTTTAATGAACTAAATACAATCAAGGAAATAAACAGTCAACAATAGAGAATTTTTTGCACTTTATAAAATAATAAAAGTCATATTTTAAATTTCAATTATTTTAATTGATCAGTATTTAGCCTTTTATCAATAACTCAGAATTATTCTATAAAAACAAAAAATGTATATATTAAGTGGTGTAAAAACTTATCAAAACTAGCGTTGTGAAAACAGCCATTGACAATACAGTGTTGTTTTAGTTTTAGCTTTGGTACTCTTTTACTTTTTGTATTCAGCGCCATAATTAGTTGTTTATTAAGATCGCATTTAGAAGAAACACGGATAAATCTCTTGATTTTGAACATCAGTCAGATGACGAGGAAGATACCCAAGCAGACACCCTTCGCTCCAAACTTCCCAACTCATCCCCACCCCTTTCCTCAACGTTAAGACTTTGAACCTAGACAGATGAAACATGCATCAGCCCCGCTACTTGACGAATATTTAGTGGCATAATATTCGAATCCAGTTTTCGCGTAATGACCCGGCTCGTTTAATACCAATGTTGTTGATGGCCGCAATCGCAACACCTATAACAATCTAATTGGATATAGGCATCGATTTTGATAGAATCAGGGCCATAACTCATTACTCGACGGAGTGAGTGAGTGAATGTAAAGGTTGTTGGCGCAGGAGCCAGATGTGGCTATGCTGCACCAAACAAGATTTAACTGTGATCTAGACGTGAAAAAATTGAAAAAAGACAATTGGTTAACAAGCAGGAGAGTAGATAATAGAGAATGATCACTAGAGTATCCCGGGAGTGCGTCACCCGTGTTTACCAAAGATGGTAAACCCCATAGGAAAGAAAAATATCACTAGGGTGCCTCTGGTGAGTGATGCCCATACCTACTTAAAGAAGATAAGTCCCTGAAGTCTCCTGATATAATCCCCAGAGGCAGGATGCCCGGCTATACCTCCAGACACTAGGTACCCATTTTAATCGCCTCTTACAACATGCATGAGCTACAGTGGACCTATTCTGTCCTTCCTGGTCACTACACGGGTCCATTACTCGACGGAAACAAAGACGACCATAAGTTCACGATGAGGAATATTAGGCTACCTCGGCCGCATTTAGAGTCATGAGGGAGATAGAAAAACACACAAGTAACGCATAAATTACATAAGTAACGTATAAATTACATAAGAAACGTATTGTATATATTGTTTATTACATCTTTAAATATAATTTAACTAATGGATAATTACTATAAGAGCAATTTCGGTAGAACGTAGGACCTTATTGTTGACTGAGCTTTTAAACTGGGGCAAGGTGATGTAGGTGCAAATGTTAAAGAGGTAATAAGTGGAAGAAATTATAGAAGGTTTTGTGCGCATTGAAAGGCAAAAGTGTTATTCGTATGAGCAAACGTAAACTGAACCTAAGTGAAGGATTTATTGTGGTCAATTAAGCTATATTTTTTAATTCTCTCGCTCGGTGTGTGTTTATAGCCTGTTATGCTATAAATTGATCTATATTAGGTTATTTTAAATTGTTATGTAATAAGCCAGGGGATATTTACAATAACTCTCAGGGTTTTTTTTCAAACTTGACATTTTTATGTTGGGTTTGGCAGAATTACTCCATATAGATGAACGAGTTGCAGGGTTTATGACGCAAGACCCAAATCTTGTTAATTTGCACAAAACATTTGTTTAAACTGTAATATAGACAGAAAAAGATAAATTGGTTGACACAAGGAGAATTAAAAATATAGAAGAGTAATTATGTTATCTCGGTGGCACGCCACCCGAATTTACCAAAAAGAAGAAAAAAAGCCTTTTGAGAAAGAAAAAAAAAATCGCTTGGGTACATCAGGGTCATGATTGATACAGTTACCTAAAGAATATTAGCCCCAAATGGGACCCCCATATGAGTGTAACATAGAGGGTTATGATTATTTGATTGTAAATAAATATTTTATTTGGGAGATGTGTGGAGGCATGAGTACCCTCCAATCAAATGTATATAAAGAAAAAATATAATTTCACCTGCTTTAACATGAAAGGATTCTTAAGTATGCCGTGTATTGAGCTTAGAAATACTCAGAGAGTATGAGTGGGAATGATGGGTGATGGTAGAGTTTAATGGCGCAAGAGCCAGGTATAGCTATGCTGCGTCAAACAAAGCAAAACTAAGATCTAGACGTTTGAAAAGTTTTTTTGACAAGAAGGGTCGAAAATAGAAAAAAATTAGTAGGATATCCCGGTCGCGCGTCACACAAATATACCAGAGACAGTAAAACCCTTGAGAGAAAAAAGATCTCTAGGTGCCTCTGGTGGGTGATGCCCATACATATCTAAAGAAGGTAATCCTCGTAGGGCAAAATTCTGAGAGAAGAATTACCCTCTGAATGTTAACGATACGCAAGTTTTATTGAGTTAATAAATCTTATAACAAACAAATAAGGTTCATATCTACTATTCCTAACTAAGAAGACGCGTTTGAATTTCACCCCTACAGAAATAAAGCTATCCTTTTTTTTTATCGCAAAACATCCTTCATCAAGAAATGAAAAAAAAAATCTCAACATTCTAAATTTCTTTTAGAATTAGAAGCATTTTTTTAATTTTGAGATATTTTTTTTAGTTACAGGTCATAGGTTCAATTCAGCTATCAATTTCTAGTTTTTCATTTATTTTTAATTATTTATATGAGTAGACATTTTGAGG
The DNA here is from genome assembly GCA_019974015.1 of Nephila pilipes. Lineage (NCBI taxonomy): Eukaryota > Metazoa > Arthropoda > Arachnida > Araneae > Nephilidae > Nephila > Nephila pilipes. The sequence goes on from BMAW01026146.1 coordinate 1,024,415, forward strand.
AAAAGAAGTCTAAAAATCATATTATAAGAAAAAGAAAATTAATAGGTAAATATATGCAGACAAAAATATACATACGGAATAAATTCTATGAGATGACAACCTAAAACTAGATATACAAGTATATTTTAGGTAATGAATTATGATACGAGTGCGGTATAATAAAGGCGTGGATTATAATTAACTTTCCTCCTTTTGATATATTTTTGACGCATGGAACTTATACTATTTTTAATTATTATTATTAACTTTTATTTATTTTCCTACAAGTTGTGCTGGTTTTATAAATCATTTTTGGAAAATTAAGAGATGCATGATTTTCGAATGCTTCTCAATAAAATACGATTTAATAACGAGAATGCAAACTTTTCAAAGTATTTATTATGTCCAAAACAGTTTTGATATTATAAGGTATTTTATATTACACACATTTTGATCATTAGTCGCAAGATATTATAGATCCGGTTTTAGTTCATCAAATGAAGACAATGAAGTGCAAAATTTACCATGTGTGTATTTGTTTCCTTAAGATACAAAACTCTACATCACAATTTGAAATAAAGCAAGGTAAGTATCAACGATTTATTACACACTTTTTTACTTTGATTTTTCTCCTCCACATTTAACAAGAGTTATATCATGAAATAAATATCACAATGAATAAAAAAATATATGGGTAGTTAAGGATTTCAGTAATCAGAGAAAGCATGCTAACAATAAAGGGATTTTTTTATGGCTTGTGTTCACAGTAAGAACAAGTTCGAATGGCTTCACTTAAGAAAAATTGCAACATTTTATGTCTAGACATTGCATATTGCAAAAAAAATTAAAAAATGAAAAACAAATGTAAGAAAGGTTGTCTTTTTAAACAAAGAATATATTACTGTAACTTCCTTTTGCTCTAAGGTTTGATTTTTCTTCTAAAAGTGGATATGTTTACCACTTAAAATTCTTCTCCTGCGGTGAAAGATGAAGTCTTTTTTCCATTTTAAGCGGACACGGGGAAATTTTTACCCCGCCTTCAAGAAATAACAAATACTAAGTCATCTCGAACAGTAATGTTGTTTATAATGCTGCGAAGTCATGCGATGAAGCTTGTGGTATAAAGAAGACCAGTACTCCCAATAACATAGAATGGATGATGTTCCCTATGTGCTGAACGTGCTTTTGAGAACAGGATTGCTCTTGCGTGTTTTAAAGCACTTAAAAGTTTTTAAAAGGCCTTCTTTCATCTGTTTTGTTTTGTGCTTCTCTCTATCTCTTGGTTTTATTCAAAACCAAGAAAAGAAAAGGTTTTCAAACTTCAAAGGGGAAAAAAATGTCGTCTTTGCGCCAAGAACATTATTTACTGACGATGAAAAACGTTTCAATTTAGATTTATAATTTCGAAAGGCTTCTTTGAAGAGCACTGAACTAGAGGAAGCCCAGAATTACGTTTTTAACGCTAAAATTAATTCAAAACACATTATCAATATTTTTTAAATATTAAGTTGGAACTGTGAACTCGGCGCAGAATTTAGAGTCGCTGATTCGAAACAGAAAGTTTCTTTCATGAAACGATTTTTTTTCTTTTCAGTCTGTTACTTTTAAAAACATGTTAATTACTTATCTAGTGTAGTGTGAAGCTTACGCCGTGCATATAATTTTAAAAAAATGTAATTATAAATACTATTCACATTCAAAAGAAGTTATTTGGCTCGTTTCTTTTCATACTTAAAACCTTTAATTGCGTAAAATTTCACAACATATCATGAAACATGTTACATATTTAAAAATTGTTTTGTATAACTCTGCTTTCATTAACTTTAACATATTTTAAAATTAAAATTTTTCAAGCATTATTATTATTGCTCATGTTATACGAAGGTATAAATTCGAAACAAAACGGTACTAACAAATTTTAAAATGTCTGTACATGCTAATTTGATTTTCTGATTTTTGAACTAGGGGATTTTATTTATTCATTCTTATTTGTTTTGAACGCAATAGTAAAGTTGTAAAAATATACTTAATATGTATAAAATAGTTTTGTATATGATTGATTGATTTTATATTGACATAACATTTCAAAGTAAAGCGAAGGCCATTGGCGACGGACCTTTGAATCTAGAATAATTGTGAATCTAGATCAAGTGACAAGGATGACACCTGTGTGTGAGCTACTATCGCCTTCTCCACACTCCCACACCTTCGTAAAGTGAGGACTTGGAGCCTCAACAGATTTAACGTGCCTCAGCTCCAAAACATGGTGAATCTTTCGAGGCATCAAGACTCGAACACACGATTCGGCGGAATTAATGCCGGCCGCGTGTTCACGAATATGAGCACTAGACAAATTAAGGGCTACTTTTTAAAGACTACTTACGTCAAGGCTACTTTTTATAGACGATGATTTAATTATTGATATTTTTATTAAATATATATATATGTATATTATGTGTGTGTGCAAGTAAGAAAAATATATCTTATTTCAAAACCAATAGAACATAGGCATCACCTTTTTCTGCTATGAACAGTATAATTATCCATTCTTATTAATCAAAATTCGAGTTATCACTATTGCTGTGGAAAACGTTTATTTTGTATTTAATTAGTCTCTCCCTCCCTCCCTTTTTATTTCTCTCTCTGAGTACATATATATATATATATATATATATATATATATGTTATGTTGTTTTAATACACGTTGTGTTTTATATTTTATTTTATACTTTATATATTTATTTATTTTGTTTTTTATAGATTTATTTTTAAGCTTTTTTTTTTTTAATTTTAGACTTTCTCTCTATAGATTTTTAAGTTTATGTTTTTGGTTTAATAAAAAAATTTTAATAATATATTTTGTTGATATGGATTATTAGGTACATAATTCTAGATTTTAACCCAGATTAACAAACAAAGATCTGTTAGAACATTACATACATAATTTTCTGTATTTTCAAAAAAGTTTTAGTTTTTTTAATTTTTTTCTAAACTACTTATTTTTTCATTCCTATGATTTTTGGTTTATTTTTAACCACTTCCTTTTGAATTATAAATGTACACATTCAGGACATTTGAAAAATAGCTCAAATAGATGGGAGCTTCAGATTGAAAAATAAAATTTAATACACTTAATGATACAGATAAGAAAATTACTTGATCTCAAAATAAAGACAAGTAAGCAAATACAGTGTATACAAACAGAGAAATACTGTACAACTTCAATAGCGCGTCAGACCGCCTCCTACTGCCAATCATGCTGCAACACGGTCTGGCATTGAATTAATTAGACGTTGGATATTGCCCTGATTCAGATGGGCCCACAATTCTTTAACATTTACCTTCAAATCATGTACAAAGTTACTCAGTCGTATCTGGTGTTTAAGCAGGTCCCACAAATGCTCTAAAAGGAGCAATTGTGGACGACCGGAGGACGTCCACAATTGCTCCTTTGTGCATCCTCAGGGGGAAGACTTGCCATGGAAGAGTCAGAACATGATGTAAAAATACTTGAGTTACTCGAGCTGTAAGCACACAAACATTATCTTGCTGAAAGAGTAACTCAAAAAGTACTTGTATTTGAAGATAGATGGCATCTTTAAGGTAAATTGTTGTTACCCTTTAATGACGCCCTCTGTTAAGCGGAACCGAAACAAATTTCACACTGATTCATGAGTTAGTTTTGATTTGGTAATCATTTGCTGTTATATCGAAATTTGCTTGATGACACTTCGAGTTATCGACGTCACTTTGTATCGACTTGTTACCGTCGATGAGACCGGGATTCATCATAATGTACCGAAAATCAGATAAAATTTGAAACTTTGGGTTTCTACTGGTGAATCTGCACCAAAAAAGGAGAGAATGATCTCATCGGTCCGAAAAATAATGTCGAAAAATTGTTGAGAGGTAAAAGGCGTCGTGATCATAAATACGAATAACTGAGACTTAGACTCGTTTATTTTCAATATTCATCAAACATTATTACAAGAATTCGGAGTTATCATTCTTTATTAAAATGTGTGAAAGGGGATTTAGCGAACCAAAGGCAAAATTATAGAACCAGATTACTTTGTAACGGATTCTCATTTGTATTTCCCGTTAATTTGCCTCTGGGCTTCTTATTACTATGTTTGATATAAGAGCTACCCCTAGTGAGAAAGTCGTATTGCACATAAATGAGCCTTGTTATTTAAGAAATGTAGCGAAAAAGGATTTACATTGGTGTGCAAAAATACAGCAGGATTCGTTTAATGCGTAAAACTGGGAGCAAATATTTGTGAATTTGTTCGAAATAATTTTTTCAAAATCAACTGTTGAAGGCGATACTTTGTTTTTAAGTAAAATATTTCAATCGACGTCTTAATACTCAAAACTCCTGCGCTCGTCGGAATGGGGATAAATCAGATCACTCGGCATAAGTAGTTCAGAGAGGTTTCGTGCAATCTATGTGCGAAGAAACGTTGTCAATAATTTAATAGAATGAATCAAGGCACAATGGTAACAACTGTATATGTTTGAGAATGGAAAATCATTGGAAGGTTTGAATCCAGTTGACCACAAACCGAAGTTATTCGAATTCTGATTCTGGCAAAATGTGTTATCTTAAGATTGTGGCACAGGTTTCAAAGTGTAAGAAATGTTAACTAGCACTAGGTAGGTCAAGAGTCACAATTATTCACCAAGAATTATATTTACCAATGACTGCGCAGCGTCAGAGGGATAATTGTGGTTCAGCGTTCACAGCCGCCTCGGGAGAACGAGTTTCTAGAAAAACTGCTTACAGGAGACTCGATCATTTTGGTCTCTATGCCAGACGACCAGAAGTTTGTATTCCCCTTGCATCAACGCATAAACACGTTTGGAACATCAGTACTGAAGTTTGGACCGTAGGCCAATATTTAACGACGAATCTCGCTTTAATATGTACATATTCTCAACAGCTTATGATACGGCTAGAACGAGGAATTCGCTTTCAGCCCGAAAACATCACAGAGAGACATTGTTTTCCATCACGGAGAGTCATGATGAGGGGGGGTATCAACACCCCCTTCCCCATATGGGCAGGCATCATGCTGGACGGCCGAACAGACTTTCATATCTTTGAGATGGCTAAAATATACGGAAATGAAATTCCTCAGCCTTATGTTCGCCTGTTTCGAGGTGCAGTCGGTACTGACTTCACATTTATGTATGATAATGAATCTCGTCACTGTGCAAACCTGATCAACGACTTCCTTGAAATGAAAATTACCTATCAAGTTTAGTTTAGTTTCTTATCTACGTCGTACTGGAAGCAACACGAGAGCTATTAGCGACGGACCTCGTAAGTTTGAACCTCGGTCAAGTGACGAGGACGACACCTGAGCTGGCAACCCCTCTCCTAACTTCCACACCACGCCAATGGGAGGACTTTGAGCCCCTACAGATTTAACGTGCATCAGCTCCGGCTACACGGTGGGTCTTTAGCGGCCAAGGATTGAACCCGCGACAGAACGAAAACCGCAGGATACGAATCCGATACCATGGCCAAATTACCTCTCAAATGTCGTGACCTGCTCACTCACCTGATCTAAATCTTATCGTACAGGTAAAGAATATGCTTAAGAAGACAACTTAAAGCCTTTTCGTACCCACCAAGCTCCGTTCCAGAACTTAAAATGGTCTCTTCGTGACGTTTGGAACCCTTTGAGCCCACTACTCATCTACAATGTTGTAGCAAGTATTGGAAATCATTGTTCAACTTACTTGGTAGTCAGAAATGACAACTTATTAAACTACAGCATCACTAAACTGCATATAGGGGAATCAAAAGGAAACATAGGAACACAATAGAAATTCCAGCAACAGTTAGACGATTTTGAGAGCATGATTGCCTTAATCGAATTCCGTTATTAGAAATCTACTCTTTAGAATTTATACAAAAAAAAGTAAATGTTATTATAATTGGTTAAGCTGAATAAATTAAACCTCTCCACATATTAAATTTACTATGATTACTGATTATTCAAAGATTTGAATAAATTGGTTGAAGGCTTCGGGTACTCTTTTTTGATCTCTTACTACCAACGAAATGAATTCATGAAAAGCTTACAAGCTGCATCGTGTCTTTTGGTAATTCGTGAATTGTTAAGAAGTGAAAATAGTTAAATGTAGATATCGTATTTTTGAATATTTTTAACATGGTTTTATTTTCCCTTAGTATACTTCAAAAATTTTTATATGTGTTAACAAATTTCGAAGCTTAAACTTATCGAAACCATTATCTTAATATTATATTCTTATCTTTCATAATATTATATTTTATTGCTTTTTTATATATTTTCATCATATCTTATTAATTTTAAATTAACTGCAAACGAATTCCCATTTAACAATGCCCATATTTAAAGCCTTTATTTGTGTTATAGATATCGTTTACATAGAGCATATTCGCAAATATAAATAGGAAGGATTGCAACGCAAACCATATTTCATATTTAATAAGCTTGAATGTAATGTATATATAAGTGAATTTACGCTAAATTTGAAACATACAAATAGTTACAATAATGGAATGTGGAAAATTTACTATGATAATTGCATTTATAAATGTGAAATGTAAGACAATGTACCCTAAATTTGGAACATCCAATTCAACATCATATGCGAAATATTTGTTGTAAATAGCATTGCTCAAGTTAGAATTTGATATAACTTGTTCGTAATAGTAAAAGATTTTTCCTCGCTTTGCCCTTATTATATTTTTTGGGTTTATTCCATAAGGATAATTTAACTGCATTTAGTCCATACTTCCTTTTACCTGAGCCATGTAACGGGCTGATGAGCGTTAAATCTGCCAAGGCTACATGTGCACAAGCTCAAGTATCGTCCCAGTCACCTGACTGGGACTCAAAATTACGAGTTCCATCACCTATAGCTCTCAGGTAGCTTCTGAGTGCGACGTTAATAAACAATGAATCAAGGAATCCTTTTACCGAAAACTTTGGATCAATGTAATTAAACAAGAGCATGAAAAAAACCTAAAAATGATAATGTATGGGTATTATGTTGTTATATAACTTTTTATTCTAGATGGTTTTCATTGCCACTAATTTAGTTACAAGATCAGATGGCTATTTCTTAAAAGTATTAATAAATGCAGTATTTTGAAGTGTAGATAATTAAAATAGAAATTCAGTTGCATATGTAATGGCCTACATATTAACATTTGAATCACTCTTATTCAGTTGGTGAGCTGAGTTTAATTTAAAAAGCTAAATATTTTCTGATACACATTTAAGAATATCTTTATTCAGAAATATATGAATAATTTTACATAGATTTCTAATAGTATGCATAACATTATAATCAATGTAAGTCTGACTTATTTAATAAAAGTTTCACTTCTTTAGAAATATCTAAAAGAAGATGAATAATTTCTACCAATATGTACATATGATAATTAACACTGCTTTATCTAAGAGCTCATCTAATGAAATATATACCTGATACATTTCCTAAGATAATTAGATTAAGTCACAAAAATTAGTTTTCAGAAATGCGCCCATACATTTAGTGTTCCAATTCTTAAAGAAATGAGAAAATTCCTAATAAAATATGCTAATAATTTCAGTTCTTAGCTCCGATAAACTTTCTCTTTTGTTGACATGTCGGAATCACATATTTTGCTTAAGAGAATAAATATAAATAAAGACACTAAAAGCTTTGAAACACAGTAATATACAATTTAAGGAGCATTAATATTTCAAGGAATAATTTAAAGGTTTTTAAAAACGTTATTCTCATAACACATAGAACACACATACATACACACACATTATACATATATTAACATATTTATATATATATTCAAAACAACTCCTTAAATTTGAATTCTCTAATAATACTTAAATGTTATATTTTCTTCTCTCTACTGTAGCTCTAATATTATATAGATTGAATTTGTTTTTTGCTATGATTTATTGAACTAAACTGCATTTCTTATTTGTTACTATGTAATTGTCTTTTCAAATTTCATATTCACGACTCATAACTTACAATTACGAAGAAAAGTTGCGTGGATGTATGCATTGAATTTTATCTTTATGGATGTATGCATGGTTTTATCTTTAACTGATGCAATTAAAATTATTTATTTGAATCAAGTACTGAACGAAAAATGATCTGTAAGTTTCTTTTTAAATAAATGTTTCAACTTTTAAGTGTAAAATAAAAACGTTCAAGTCTTATACTCAATAAAAAGGTTTGGAAGGTAGAGCTCCTGTAAGTTCTAGATGCTTATTTTAGAATCCAGCTTAGCTTAGTCTTACTTAAAACTGGATTAAATAAGGATAACAAGAAGGAAGTGCGTTTTAGGAGGAGCGAGGAGTTTGTGAACTAACACCTCCCTTCCTTACTTATATATCAAACCGTAAAAGGACACTGATGCAATTTCAGATTTAACATGCCGTAATCCTCATTCTTCAAAAGATAAAAAAAAAAAACGAAATAAAAGTCTTTATTTCAGAATAAAGATCATTATAATTTTACACCTGAATAATTTACTCTATTGAGGAGAATTATAAGATTTATTTAATTCCATTTTTCAAAACTTTTTCAAATGTAATTATATTCTAAAAATAGCTATTGACTTAGCTGTAACTAAAGACAAAAACAGCTAACGTTTTTAAGGTTACATGAGTTTTATGTAGTTATCTTGACGACTGGAGCTTAATCCGGATCTAAAGAGATTTAAATCTTCTTTGTGAATCGCAAGGATAGTTTAAAAATAGGTTCACCTTTGATATATTTCTTTTCTATATGAATATTTTTCTGTTGTAATTTTTCTATTTTTTCTTATATTGTTATTTCTCTGGAGCACACTTACAAAGTACACCACAGTTTTCAATTGTGCTATGTAGATCTACGGAATATTTTAATATAAATTAGATATGTTTGTTGTTATCGAACATTCTAATGTTACTTGATACTGTTAAGAAATAAAAAGAATATTTTTTTCAAGAAGGATTTCTGGATCCAAACCCTGGACAATAAATGTATTAAAATTATTTTTCATACTACGTAGAATCAAAAATGCGTTTTGATGCTGGGACCTATGCATTTATTTTTAACATGATGTGGTGTTTGTTGCAGGTTTAAAAAGGAGATAAGATAGTTTTAAAATAGTCTTCGTTGAGCAACAATTATCAGGGGAAATGAACTTTAAAATCTCAATGAACGTCTCAATGAACATTAAATCAAATTTGATCACATAGTCATATTCAAAATTATAAAATACTAAACTCAAGACGGTATTTCTGAGCTTAAGAAAATAATTTTCACAGTATTTTTAAGCTAATAGGAGAAATGATAATGTTTTTTTAAAAAGAAAATGTAACAAACCTAAGGAATATTTTTCAGAGCTTAATGAAAACTACGAATTACTGTGCGTTTATATATAAGCATATATCATGTCCCACAGATCTTTCTGGTCAGTGCTTAAATCTTTATTATCTACCTTAAGAAAGGTACTATTGATTTTTTTGAATGAAACAATTAAAGGTAACGATGTTTTTTACCAATTAGATTCATTAAAACATTTTAAAGGTAATTCAACGCTACAAATACTTAAAGAAGGATTAGAGAATTGCAATTCATTCTACTTTGATGACCCATCTTGAAAACATTTTTTGTTAATTTTTGTTTGACCAAAGGAAGCACATTCATTTACTGGCTCCAAAATGAATCGAAAAGTTACGGTAGATAACTGATGTAAAAAAATCAATACCAGCAAAAGTCAAACTTAAGGCTTCAGATTATATTGATCTCACTGACTGGCAATAAACCACCATTCAATTCAAATACAAACATTGGGGAACCGAATGACATTGTTGTAACAGACCCAAGCATGAGGAAAGAATTCGTGATTTAATTGACACTCAAGCAGTAGAACGTACTGTTAAGGATGTAACAGAAATCTCCAAGTAAGTTTTGGGAGAACAGTCGAAAGACGGCTGGGTTAGAATCTGAAGGACCTAGAAATCTTTCAAAATTTCTATACACAAATGGGAATATCCTACTACAACAAAAAAACACTTAATAAATATTTTGATTACAGAACGGTAATTCTCATTTACTTTGCATATCTTGTTGATATTATTGAGTATGATATATCAGTATATGATAATGTTTGAGTATGATATATATACTGATCGTTTTATATGTTTTATAAACTTCAGTATTATATAAACTTTTTATATAAACTCCTATATTTAGTATATTGACTTTTATAGCTTATATGAGGGTTAAATAAATATTAATATATAAGGCTGAATATTTTTCGGCAATTATTTTAAAGTTAAAATAGTAATTTTTACTTTTAAAATTTTTAAAACACTCATAATATAATATAGAAAAATATCATAAAAATATGCAGTTTTCTGAAACAATAATAAAAGTGTAGGTCTTATGCGGGAGACTAAACTAATAACGTATTAGGCTTAAAAATTCTGCTTTCGATTAAACAACAATTACAACTAATTATTAACTTGAAATTTAAAATTTACAAAAACCACTCGTTTTATACTCTCAAATATAACCCTTAAGAATATTAGCGCGGGCCAGAGGAGCAATGCTATCTACAGCCCATTATAAGAGTCTTCAGACATTGATGGACGCAATTTCCAGCAATTATTGGAAATATTGTTGATAAGTTCCAACAAAGAATTTTATTATTAAACAATTTATATTTCCTTTCATATCTTTTTTATGTTTCAGTCTTAATGTGTTACTTCCGCTCATATTATTTCAATAAAAAGAAATGTTTATTGTAGTGTAAACTACCACCCGTTAACGTTTGTACCATGAGTTTTAAAAAACCCTGTACATTTATCACTGTCACATTAAAAATATATATACGTGTGTGTTTGTTACCGTGGAAGACTGAAATTTATAGAATCTCGACTTTTTTCCAGTGAATGTTAACACATGCCAAATACGTTGGGGAAAGGTCGAAATATTTGCTAAATATCCTAATTTCTCACTTACACCAATAAATGTCAAATTTCGCCATGAATTGATGGTGAATGTCAAGTAAAAATATTTTTGTTACTTTTTTAAGCCAAACTCTTTATTATCAAAACATTTTATGATATAATTCAAAATGGAAGAAAGCTTTAAGTAAAGCAAACGTGAATAAAATATTTATCTTAAGACGAAACGTACATTCTAAAAATATATGTAAATAAGAAAAGAAAATAATACCAATAAGATACTTACTTAATTATGTGATTGACGTTGTATACAATCTTATTTATTACAGCACATTAAATTGTTATGACACTTTGAATTGCATTAGAATCATTTCCTTGCACAACTGCATTCAGTCGTGAAACACTTCTTTTTGCAATGACAGCTTGTATAGCCTTGCCTTCCATTTCTAGAATTATCTGCAGCTGCATCACTTTCTCAAGAAGAAATTTCATTTATGGAAAGTAACTTTTCCTTACGAATTACGAACTGTTTATGGGTATAACGCTGCTTGAGGTCACCAGTTTTGTTTGCTTATTTATAAAATTCGGAATCTTCTATTCCAATAATAACCGCCAACACATTTTGCGCATCTATGCTATCAAGGTCGCTATCAAAGACTTGTATTCGTACAGTATCACAAATTTGAGCTGCAGGAAATTTTCTTTTGAAGTTCATAACATTTTTGTTGCTTTTGCAGTAGATGGTTTGCTTTCGCGGCCTATCTTTCAATAGAAATAAACTAGTGTTATTCATTCAGGGCTTGATATGAAGATGTACGAGTAGTAGTTTGCAGTTCTTCAATATTTTCCTTTACAATATGGTTTTCGGTATGGCCAATACTCAAATTGTCTTCAAAAGTATTAAAAATTTCTTCGAGCTGCTCTTCGGTTTCAATGTTTACAATTTGTTCGTCATGTAAAGATTACGATGTTATGCTTTTTTTTCATTTAATGCCAAACATGGTTTTATAGGGACTTTGACGTATTATTTCGTGGTATGTAATGTTCTTGGCAAATTGAAGAAAGATCAAAACATCTGACCAATTATTTGTATCGTTATTTTTACATCCATGCAGTTAAAATATTCTGTATACCTTCATTATCCCTTTCAACTGAGCCTTATGTTTGACTATGACGAGGCTTTCCATGAGCTATCTGAATTTTTTTCACATAGCACATAGTTCGAATATCACTTGAATATTGAATTTCCTACCATTATCTGAATGCAATGTAGCTGGGACACCAATATTTGAAGAAGTTGATACGCTACTTCTTCCCCTGTCTTAGTTTCAAAGGTCGTATATGGACAAACTTCGTTAAATGACCTTGATACGACAATAACTAGTTATATTCGCCTCCCTGTGTGGCATCAAGTCTCTTAAATCGACTTGACACATTAAGTTAAACTACGAATTGACCATTGGTTTCACAAAAATATCTTTATGGGAGGCACAAAAATATATTTGCTTCATTTGACGTTGTTCGTATAAATTTAAACACAATATTATAACTTTACATATGTAATGTTTTTGTATTTAGCTTGTACTTCTTTAACTGTACGTGTTCTTCCACTATGACCTGTTCTTGAGTGAATCTCAGATTGTGTACAAAAATTCATCATTGATAACATAATATTCGTTCCCCTTGGTTTTAATGGTACAATTAACTTATCTTCATCATTAATTTTTAAAACGTCAAAATGATTTAATCCTCGGTAATCCAAAGGTGTGCTGCTCTAAGAATTAACAGAAATAATTTCAGAAATTATTTTCTAGTACTTTTTATGAGAAAAATAAATACAATTATCTTCTCGTTTACCCACAAATAAGGAACGAGAATTTTCAAAAAAATCAAGATCCACAGTAGCATCCATTCAATATACACTCTATAACAAAAACAAAAACAAAACAAAAAAAAAAAAAAAACGACGCACCAAAAAGGAGTGGTCCGATGGAGATAAAAATTGGTGGATAGGAAAATTATGTACAGAACAAAAAATTATTAAAATTTCAGAAAATTTGAATGATTTATTTCAGAGTTACATAGTTACAAAGTAACGAGCTCAATAAGGTGTTGACCCACCTCTAGCCTGGATGCAAGCTGCCACATGACGTGGCATAGAGTGATAAAACTCCCTGATGGTCTCCTGCGGTATTTCTTGCCAAATTTGCTCCAATTGTCGGGCTACGTCATCAACATTCCCTGGAAGATGCAGTCGCCTTCCCATCATATCCCAGACATGCTCGATTCGAGAGAGATCTGGCTGGCCAAGGAATTGTTTGACATGCTGTAAGATAGCTCATAGCAACACATGCCGTATGTGGTCTGGCATTATCTTGCTAAAAAAATAAGGCCAGGGTTCTGCAAAAGGAAACCAGACCCTAACTCCTGTTTGAGGGCCTGTGTGGCGTTCAATATTGAATCAGCCCTGGGCGTCTCTAGACACATCATCGATGATCGTCAGGACACAGTTGGTAGCGGGATTCGTCAATGAACACTATACGTCCCCAGTCAGCCTCATTCTAAACTGATGGAGCCAAGCACCACTGTAATCTAGCTTGACACTGTGCAGGCATGAGTGGCAGGTGGCGTAGCGGTCGTTACGTGCATAGATTTCACTCTATCAGCCGTCTGTGAATGGTCATGGTGGACACTCGTGTGCGGGTCGAATGGTTGATAACGATGATTCAGGTGCTGTGACAGCTGATCTGACAATCACTCTGTGCTCCCGATCTGCTGTGGCCCTAGGTAGACCACTATCATCATAACGCTGAAATCTGCCATCTAATCACCGCCTCACTTCGACCCATATGACGAGTGGTTCTCCGATTTGCTCAATCTACCTCTTTTAGTCCAATGATTCGACCTCTTTCAAACTCTGATAATTGCTCGTAATAATCTCAAATCCTGCGGCGAGGTATTTTTTCAGTCGTTGAAAGGTATCCTAAATCGCAATGCAACAGAAAAATTGACCATCAGATTGAGAATCGCTTCTTATATACACCTGCTGAGTGCGCAGTTCTGATGCACTATAGCTCCCGCTATTAATTCTTTGGACACCAAATTTTAATCATTTGCATGTTCGATCAAAATGTCTTTGCATACGAAATTTCATTACAATCAGGCAAATCCTTCTTTGTGCGTTATTTTTTTTTTTTTTTTGTTATAGAGCGTAAATTAAAATATCCTATTAAAAAATTAAAATTAAGAAAACACTGCACTTACTACCAAAATGTTCCATAAGACTGATAAACAGCAGTATTTCAGAGTATAACAAATAAATGCCAAATGACCTCAATAGTGGCAGAACAAAGAATTTGACGACAGATTGTCGCCTCTCTGACAACGTCAGCTTTTCGTTTCGACCTCCTATAGAGAATATCTATGATTGTTGACACTTACCGATGATGGTTCAAAAGTATAAGAATATAACCAAATATTTCGGTCTTTCACATAAGTATTTGGTATGTGTCGACATTTTTTAACTTCGGCTTGGCCGCGGTATCCTAGTGGTCATGGTCGCAGACCCACGGCCGGTGGTTTTCGTTGAGTCGTGGGTTCGAACCTTGATGCCCTATATGACCCACAGTGTAGCAGGAGCTGATGCAAGTTAAATCTAGTCGAGGTCCTAAGTCCTCTCATTAATATGGTGTGGAAGTTTGGAGAGGGAGTGCCAACTCAGGTGTCGTTCTCATCAAATGGCTGAGGCTAAAAATTACGAGGTTCATCAGCAATAGTCTCCGTGTTGCTTCTAGTGCGACGTTAATAAATTAATCAATCAATCTTCGTTTTCGGTCTTTCACGGTAACATATACACGTAAGAAGACAGACATGCATACCTTGTTGAAATTAGAAGGAACAGAGGATGTGTCAAATGAGACTTTCTCTATATAAAAATTCAGATAGATTTTGTTCATGCTCAGAGAATTACCTAAATAGGATGTTAAGAAATTTAATTTAGTGAAACTTTGTGCATTACAGTCTTTGTTATTTGTGATGTGAAGTCTTAAAACAAATAGTTTAATGATGTCAAATGAGTCTGTTCCATGTGTCATGTTTCAATTTGATTTAATGAAGAACTGAAATATGAAAGTCGACTGTCTGATGGGTAAGCAAAATTTTCTTATTTGTGAATAAGTGTGAATTGTGAATTCTGGTTCACAAATACCGATATGCGCAGTTCAACCTAATTTTTTATTAAGATGCAAGATATTCCTTAATTATAATAAATTAGTTTGGTTATATGAGAGTCTGAGTAGAAATAACACGTGGGCTATTGGCTGTGGGCCTCGGTCAAGTGACGAAGATGACACCTAAGCTGGCAACTCCCTCTCTTAACTGCCTCACCGCGCCAACGGGAGGACTTCGAGCCTTGACAGATTTCATGTGCGTGAGTTCCGGATACACAGAAGGGTCTTAGTGACCTCAAGGTTTGAACCCACAACTACTCGATGTAAACCGCCAGCCATGAGTCCGAGACCATGACGACTAAACTACCATGGGCAACTATAATAAATTACGAAGATTTAAATGCACTTAAAGTTATTTTACTTATTATCTAACATGATAACAAAGTTAAAATATAAGTAGCAAATTTTTTCTTATATTTTTTTACAATCTCGCACACGTATTGCTTGTAATAGAATGGTTTATTGTAAATGCATTTTAGCTTCAAAGTTTCGATTTAAATTGTCCGTTTAGCGGTTTCATCATTTACATAAAAATAACATTTTTATCTATTTGAATATTTCATCGAAACATCATAAAGATTTCAATTAAAATCAATAAGTTATACATCGACTAAACTTTTTCAAATTATAATTCCCTCAGAAGCAAAACTTTCTCGTAAACCTCAGATAATTTATTGTCAATCTTTTCAATGGTATTCTTAAAGCATCTTACAGAACTGATTCAGATAGTAATAAGTAACACATAAAAGGAAACGTGCATTGCAAAGACTCTGATATCTAAGTGTACATAAACGTATAAATTGCCTAGCCCGAATAGGGAAAATATCCTTACTATATATATATATATATATATATATATATATATATATATATAGCTTTTCACTAGTATTATAAGACCATAAATGATGGCTAGAAAAAATTTTGTAATAACTATTAACTGCCAGGATGCAATGACCAGCTTCATGAGATTATACTGCAAAAAAACAAAGTATAGGATTACTGCGGGGAAAAAAATTATAGGATCTATTAAAAATAATATATACAGTGGATCCTAATATTGACTATACACCTTCTTTTTTCGACATTCAAAGTATAAAAAAGTTAAATACTGAATATTTATATATAATTAATATATATCTAAGTGATAAAATATATTTTAAGAAATTTTCTAGACTTGGAAACAAGAATGAAATCCATTTAATAAATTCATTACATAATTTTTAAGCAGAAACTACAACATATTAAGTACCAAAATTGAGTATACACCTGGCATGACTTTTAAATGAAAGCATAAAAATGCAAACTTTTAATATTCGGTTGCACACTCTTTTGAATTAATGACGGCTTCCAGACAGCTTGGTATCGATTTAACAAGAATTTGGATTGCTTTACTTGTGATTTTAGCCTATTCTTCTCTTAAAACAGTGTAGCCTCTATAGTCTAGTGGTCATGGTCGCGGACTCATGGACGGCGGTTTTCGTCGAGTCCGTGTAGGTGGGGCTGATGAACGTCAAATCTGTCGGGACCCAAAGTCCTCTCCATGGCGGGGTGTGAAAGTTAGGAGAGGTGATGCCAATTCAGGTGTCGTCCTCGTCACTTGACCGAGTTTCAAAATTACGAGGTCCGTCGCCAATAGTTCTCGCGTTGCTTCTGGTGCGACGTTATTAAAACCAAACCTTAAATCCTCTTAAAACAGTTTTTAAATGGTCTTTACTCGTGATATGGCGTTTTTGGGCAGATTTTTCCAACTGTGACCATATATTATCAATAACACTGAAATCAGGTGATTGTAGCGTAGTGTGCAACTGCGTTCTACATTTGTACAACACCCATAATTGAACAATTTTAGCTTTATGCTTAGGTTAATTATCGTACTGAAAAATAAAACTTGATCAGAAACCTAACTTTTCAGCACTTTGTTTTCAATTATTTTTCAGAATGTTCGAATACTGAATTTTGACCATGATCTCATGAATAAACACTAAACTTCCCACACTATTGGCTGACATGTAGTCCCATACCAGTATACAGCCACCTCCATACATGAGAGTAAGGATGGTGTTTTAAGGAAGCAACTCACTGTTTGGATTCCGCCAAACATAGCATCCATAAACATTAAATTTGCTCTCATCACTGAATATAATATTGATTCCAGAAGTCTGGAAACCTTGAAATGTAATTGTCAGCAAATGAAAGTCTTTTCTTCTGGCCACATGACCATTAAAGTCTGTTTTCCCGAGTACTCTACTATTTGTTTCTTCAGAAATAGGTCTTTGTATCGTAGAAGAAGTGGTTGAAGCAATTTTTGGAGCACTCACCTTTGGAGTTTCGGTCACTTTTCGTAAGATCCTCCTCTTGGTTCTCTGTTATCTAAGATCTCCTTTAATCCTCTTCTGGGGATATTTTTAACGTGTCTTAACTTTTTATACTCAATAATGATTTTTTAAATACATCCGTAACTTCGCTGAACTACTTTAGCAATTTTTTTTTCCAAGAAAGATACCTTCTTCAACCATTTTAATGACCAGCTACTAACTTAAACTGCAGTTTCCGTTCTTTAACACCTTTTAAAGATTAAAAATTAATATACATTAGGAAACTCATACATTAGGATCTAAATGCAATGTCTGTATTAAACGCAATAACTTCAGTAAGATAGTGGAAGCTAATTTATCAGGTTGTGGTCAATTTCTACAAAGTGTATACTTAATTTTGTGTTATCAATTCGTGTCATTTAGCAAGAGAATGCTAATAGTTTAATTATCTTAACTTCATGTTTATTTTTTGTATAAATGTCTTATTTAGGGAGTGATTTATCATTCCTATTAAAAACACCTATACATAAAACTTTTACCATATGTTTGCATTTTCAAAGTAAAGAAAGGTGTATACTTAATTTTGGGAACCACTGAGCATCGAATTACAACGTGAACTCCCAAAACAATTATTTTCAAGTTTAAAGTATTGAATATATCTAAACTGCATTTGCAAGCATGTGTTTTTTTTAAGGTGAAAGATAAAATTTTTAGCTAATTTTCTGAAAAATAAATTATTACTTCTAAATTTCCACATTTTTTGTTAGAATTTTATGTTCCTTTATTTATTTATTTTTTTTAATTCTCCGATATTAGAAAAATTAAATAATCCATCATTCTTTTCTATACCAAAAAGGAAAGGTACGTGAATTTTATAGTTAATTAAAAAAAATTCATGTTCTTTTCTTAAATCTAAGATTCAACAAAAATTTAGAATTGCGGTCTTGAAATAAAAATAGGGCTCTTCCATCACTAATAATGAATCCAACAGAAATAATTTTCTTCATAATTTTATTTTAATTTTTTTTTAAATTACTGAATAAAATTAATTTTTAGGGAGCTATCAACGAAACATTTTAATTCAAAAAAATGTTACGTTGGTTACATATCAAACATATGAAAAATATTAATTTTGAGTTGAAAGTTGCGTTTTAAATGCAAAAATATTAATCTTAGAGTAAAAGTAATCAATAAAAACAAAATTTTGTTTCATCTTGAATTTTTAAACATATAAATTAATAAAACTAAAAAAAAGTGTGTCTGATTGAGAAAAGTTGGCCATAATTAATTAACCACCACACCAAAGCTAAATAAAATAGATGATTCGCAAATTAAATTTTTTAAAATTAATATCTTTTACGATGCAGAAAGCAGCAATAATAAAAATCCATTATTAAAAAATTAATTGCATTGATGAAACCGTTTAAATTAATTGCAGAAACAGTTTGAACAGTTTGCTATCGAGTAGCATTATTCTGATGAGCAATCCGCTCAGCCAAAAGGCATACAGATGGCTATTGTCCCAAATTGGAAACTATCCATTCCATACTACACACATAATTACTATCACTATTCACAAAAGACACCTAAATAGATATGGTATTCAATCCATGTGAGTATCATGTGGAGCATAAAGTATTCTGATATTTGGCTTAATACACCGATAAATCTATATTACAAACAACCTGAGTTCCAATATAGAATAATTGCAGACAAATGAGGATAAACATATTTTGAAGAGAAATTATTTATCAAAAGGATTTGATTGATTGTTAATTACTGTTGCCCTTATAAGCAACGTGAGGGCTATTGGAGACGGACTTCGTAATTTTGAGCCTTAGCAAAGTGACGAGAAAGATACCTCAGCTATGGCACCTTCTTCCCCAAACTGCTGCCTATGGGAGGACTTGGAGCCTCAATAGATTTAACTTTCAATAGCCCCGCAACACAGCAGACCTTTAATGAGAGTGGGAAAGTTCAGGCTTATAGCGCAAAAGTCAAGATGGGCTATGCTGGCCAAGGTATTTTTTAGTTTTATTAACTTCATACTAGAAACAACATGAAGGCTATTGGCGATGGACCTCGTAATTCTGAGCCTCGTTCAAGTAACGAGGAAGAAACCTGAGCTGGCATTTCCCGCTCCAAACTTCCACTCCATACTAACGGGGGACTTAGAACCTCGACCAGATTTAACGTGTATCAGCTCCGGATACACTGCGGGTCATTAGTGACATTAAGGTTCGAACCCATGATTCGACGAAAAATGCCAGCCGCGAGTCCACGACCACCAGTCTATTGCAGCCACGTTAAACCATGTGTAACAGTGATCTAGGTGAGAAAAAGGTGAAAGAAAAAGGGTAAAAATAGGTGACTAGGAGAATAGAAAATCATCGCTAGGGTATCCCACATCATCCGAGTTTAATAAGATTACTTTGGGCCCCGACAAATTTTACGTACATTAACCCCAGTTTCACGGCGGGTCTTAAGCGACCAAGGATCGAACCCGTGACTGAACGAAAACCGCCGGCCACAAGTCCGAAACCATGACCACTAGGCTAACGCAGCCACGTGTAACTAAAGGAAGTTATATCGAACACTTGCAACAAACTTCTATATTTAGCCTTTGAATTCATGTATCACTTATCATTCTGTGTTATTTATTTTTGAAAATATGGAATTTTGAAATTAAATGAATTATTTTGAATAACCCTACATTTTATGTTTTTATTGAAAAAATTGTAGAACTTTGTATTTTTAGAAATTTTACCTTTTTTTTTTTTTTTTTTTTTTTTTTTAAAATAAAAAAAAAAAATAAAAAAAAAAAAAAAAA
>BMAW01026146.1:1049740-1096194 GCA_019974015.1 Nephila pilipes
TATATATATATATATATATATATATATATATATATATATATATATGCAAATTGATTTTCGAAGGTGGTTCTAGAGTGAGTGAGTGATAGTAGGTTTTAATGGCGCAAGAGCCAAAGTAGGCTATGCTGCGCCAAACACTTGTTAAAATATATTCAAAAGTAACAGCCTTAAAAACACAAGACAAACACAAATAACACACAAAAGATAAAAAGTTAAAAATCAAATGTGGTGTAAAAGGCCAATATGACGTAAAAAGGAAAAAGGTGGTTCTAGAAGTACCCGCGTTAAGAATTGGGCACTTGAAATGGGAATGTATTTTGAATCACAAAAATATTGTCCGGTGATCGTATCGAGAGCGAGGGTAGAGTTAAATGGTGCAAAAGCCAGATATAGTTATACCGTACCAAACAAGTTGTAAATGTGACCTAGACATTTAAAAAGTATGGTTTTATTAACTTTGCACTGAGAAACACCACAAAGGTTATTGGTGATAGACGAAGTAATTTTGAACCTCGGTCAAGTGACGAGCACGAAAACTGAGCTGGTATTTCCCTCTATAAAAATTTCTACACCATACCAACGGGAGGACCTGGGACTTCGACCAGACTTAACGTTCATCAGCTCCACTACACGGCGGCTCTTTAGTAACATCAGGGCTCAAATCCCCGACTCGGTGAAAGAAACGTCGACCGCGAGTCCGCGACCATGACCACTAGGCTGCCGCAGCCACTTGAAGAAATGAGAAAAAGATTAAAATTGGTTCACAAGGAGGGTAAAGGGTAGAGAAGAATCGCTGAAGAGTGTCCAGTTTAGTTTTTAGTTTAGTTTTTATTAACGTCGCACTAGAAGCAACACGAGGGCTATTGGTGACGGACCTCTAAATTTTAAACCTCAGTCAAATGACAAGGACGACACGTGGGCTCGGGCCCCCTCTCCTAACTTTCACACCAAGCCAACGGGAGGACTTTGGGCCCGATGGATTTAAAGTGCATCAGCCCCGGCTACACGGCGGGTCTTCAGCGGCCAAGGATCAAACCCGCGACTGAACGAAAACCGCCGGTCACGAATCCGAAACCATGACCACTAGGCTACCACGGCCACAAAAGTGTCGAGAAGTCAGGATTCCCATACCTACCTAAAGAAGACGATCTCCTGAGGACCCCAGAATATCGTCACACTAAAGTATTTTGCTGATGAGACTATTTGCGCCTTCTTTGAAGCAGATTCGACTTAAGCAAATCGTTTTTTTTTTTCTCCTTGGGTTTCTGAATCTAGGTCTCATTGATGGGGACAACTAGTTGTGGCAGTAATAAAAACTAACCCATGAATCAATGTGAAATTTGTTTGGGGGCGTTTTACCTGATAACAGCATATAATGGTGACAAGAACTTGTCTTATCAACGCCATCTTTCTCCAGGCATAGATACGTTTGAGCTATCTTCGTAAGAATAACATAAAGCAATACGAGTTTCCTTTGTTATAGCCGTGGTAGCCTAATGGTCATGGATTCGTGTCCGGATGTTTTTGTTCAGTCGCCGTTTCGATCCATGGCTACCAAAGACCAGCCGTGTAGCAGGGGCTGATGCACGTTAAATGTGTCCGGGCCCAAAGTCCCCCCGTGGCGTGGTGTGGAAGTTAGGAGATGACACCTCAGGTGTCATCCTCGTCACTTGACCGAGGCTCAAAATTACGAAGTCCATCGTCAATAGCCCTCGTGTTGCTTCTAGTGCGAAGTTAATATAAACTAGTTTCCTTTGTTACGCGTGTACTCCTTTCCCTACTTACTATACCCTAGCGATCCTTCTCTATTTTCAACCCTTCTTCTTGTCAACCTCTTTTTATCTTTTTTTCCAACTTCACGTCTAGACCACAGTTTAATCTTGTTTGGCGCAGTATAGCCATATCTGGCTCTTGCGCCAATAAACTTTACATTCACTCACTCACTCCCTACTTACTATATGCAAAAATGGCCTGGTTTAACGATGTTGCAATTAGTGTGAATTCCAAGCTCTAAACGAGGTTTTATTGTATAAAATTATGTTCATTTTGAACTCGTTTCAGCTACACGGGACTTATTTAAAGAAGCTGATTTTGAAAGAATTAACACTAATAATTTATAGAATCATAGTTATACAATATACTGAAATAAAATTAATTTTGTTTTAGCCTGAAAAATATATTTAAATCACTATACAATTCTCGGAACTCCTGATTTCTACAATAGAAAGACAATTTTTAAAAACTTACAGAAGATTTTTAAAATTTGCAGCAATTCCTAAAAATTTTAATATGTTTATGCGTATTTAAAGATATAATTTATTAAGAAACTAAAGAAACAATGTCGTTTCTTAAATCACAACTTTCAAGTAATACGACATTTTGTAAACAATAGACTTAAAAGCTTAAAACAGATTTCTTTTCGTTGAAATACAAAAGAATTTTGGCTTTACTAATACATTCTTTTGAAATCCGAAATTCTATAGTATCGAGAATCTCCGGATCTAAGAAGGAGAAACACGGAATAAGATAAAACTAGTTCCTTTCGTCGACTTACTGTTCTTTATTCTTCTGTACTCCTATTTCTGTCTGGACAAAAATGTTTCCCAGAGGGTATACGCTTTGACGACAAGTTCTGTCAATAGCAGGAGTGTAAAAAATCACCCTAAGCACAACTGACAAGGACACCAAGCAACAATTCTGTTTCGTCAATGGCGAAGCTTGTAACTTTCACTCGCATGAAACTGCCAATGAAAAAACTCTCCGGACAACAAAAAGAAAATTTTGAGCCCTCAAAAAATTCGAGGAGTAAACAAAATTTCAAAAAAGGTAGCGGAAAGAAACTTAAATTTACCTCATTTTTCCCTTTTCTTTTATGTTTTATCTATTTTTAAAGACGACCGCAATTTTTTTCAATCCTAACTGTATACACCCATTATTATTTCGGTTGTTTTCAGGAAAGGTAGGGAAAGTCGTTCAACTTCAGTGATGATGGGATGTTTTCTTCTACAACTCGGAGGAAGTTTTTTACTGAAGACATACTAAAAGGATTACTTTATTTGATTCTTCAAAAGTGACACAAATGGGTTTTTTTAGTTTTCTTTACAACCTTTGTGTTGTGTTGTATTGTTTCATTGTTAGGCTTAGTTTAAAGGATAATAAGATTAAAATAAAGTCTAAATGTTCACGAATATTCGTAAGGTCTATTTTAATACTTGTGTTGCGCTCTGTAGAATCAAAGTTATCTTGCTAAAAGAAAGGTATCATTGATGCTTGGACTTTTTCCAAGAGGTATTAGATGACTCTGTAATGAAAAAATAGAAACTTGAAAGCCCGGAAATTTGATCTTTAATTATAAGTTAAGCGATATCTTTTTTGAGGCGCTTCATTATCTGGCGAAAGTTGTAAATTGATTTGCAAAAAATAGGTGCTTTTTTTTACACTTAAAATTTAATTTAAAAGCAGGACTTATTGAGCGCTTAAAAAGTGACTGCAATGACACGCAGAAGTTCAACGTAGTTTATTTTTCTATAAAACTTTTTTTGTAGTACATTCTGGAAGTAGGTACATTCTGAAAATTCTAAGCAAAAAAGCAATAGTGATTGTAATTGTTTACGAAAGTCACTTTGGGAAGCAACACGAGGGCTATTGGCGACGGACCTCGTAATTTTGAACCTCGATCAAGAGACAAGGGGGCACCTGATCTGACCCCCCCCCCCCTCTATAATAAGTGGTATATTTAAAAACAAGACTTTTGTTACATAATATTTTAAAATTTTAGATCTCAATTTTCAGAGAAGTATAATTAGTGATGTCGTTGCAATAGAAATGTGCGCAAAATTATGGTCAGAGATATATCACAAAGCGCAATGTGTTAAATTAAATTGTGAAAACTACGGAATGAAAGACATTAAATAACAGGATAAATAACGTCTGACTGATCGATTGATTGATTGGTTTATTAACGTCACACTTGAAGGATATTGGCGACGGACCTCGTAATTTTGAATCTCAATCATGTAATGAGCGCGACACCTGAGCTGGAGCCTCCCTCTCCAAACTTCCACACCAAGCCAGTGGAAAGACTTTGAATCTCGACAGATTTAACATGCATCAACTCCGGCTACATGGTAGGTTTTTAGCAGCATTACGGCTCGAACCCACGACGCAGTGAAAACAACACCCACTAGGTTACTGCGGCCAATTTCAGTTGGGAGTCAACTTCAAAAGCGTGGCCGCGGTAGCCAAGTGGTCATGGTTTCGGATGCGTGGTCGGAGGTTTTCGTTCAGTCGCGGGTTCGATCTTTGGTCACTAAAGACCCACCGTGTAGCCGGGATTGATGCACGTTAAATCTGTCGGGACCCAAAGTACTCCTATTGGCATGGTGTGGAAGTTAAGAGAGGAGGTGCCAGCTCAGTTGTCGTCCTCGTCACTTGACCGAGGTTCAAAATTACGAGGTCCGTCGCCAATAACCCTCGTTTTGCTTCTAGTGCGACGTTGATAAAAAATGTACTAAACCTCAAAGGCAATACGAATAGAGTTTGTCATAGCTTAGAACCTTTTTTCGGACAGAAACTCTGTAAAGGATTATTTATGGGTGCACACTTCTCAGATATTAACCAAGGGCTATTAAGCTTTGACAGTGTGAAGTCTGTGGTTGAAAAAGAGCCATAATTCTTTCCTCTATTCAAAAGAATTGATAAATTGGTTTTGATTTATATTCAATAGCCCTTGATGTGTAGCTTTGCGATGTAATCTATTCAAATCAAATTAATCCCGATAACAGAGTCCTCGGTGACCGAATTACTGGGATACTGACTGATTAAAACACAATATCGGGTTCTGTTCGAAGGGAATTTATTCGAATTTATGCCATACAATCGGGTAGTTCCAAGAATTCTAATACAATGAACTTGAAAATGGTGCGGATAACGCTATGCTACACATAATTTTACTGTCTTAAGAAGGGTTTTTTAAAAATATCACATATTTTCTGTCAAATTAATCAAGTTTCAGCTTCAATGATACTTTGAATTATTACTTATTAAGGTAAATTTCAAACCCTTCACTATATAATAAATTAAGGAAATATTAGAGATTTTTTGATCCCATTTAAAATGTTCCGGAGTGTGAATGTTCACTAACGTCACACTGTAAAACAACACGAGGGCTATTGGCGACTGACCTTGTAGTTATGAACCTTGGTCAAGAGACGAGGATGACACCTGAACTAGAAACACCTTCTTCAGACATCCACACTAAGCCATTCGAAGAACTTGGGAGTTCGACTAGATTTAATGTGCATCAGTTCCGCTACACGGTAGGTCTTTAGTGGCATTACGGCTTAAACCTACTGCTCAACGAAACCAACGCCTGCTATAGGATCGCGACCATGACCACTAAAGTACCGAGGTCACTGAAACGTTCCAAAAGAAAATATTTCATATGTTGAATATAATTCTAAGAGACATTGCTTTTCACAACCTTTTGAGAATACTATCTTACTTGAATGGGGAAAAAAACTCAAATCTCAGCATTTTTAAATAATAAGGCTCTTGTTTTAAACAAAAACCTCAACCTGTATCAATGAATTATTAACAGTTCACAGAAAACATAGCATTTTACGAGAAAATAATGAAATTATCAGATTAAATTGTTTATTAATACATGTTATTGATATTGATGGGAATTACGAAGGAAGTATGTTTCTTTTGTTTAATCAAAAAACATATTTTTTTAAAAAATTAACTGTATCCACATTATAAGTTTTATTAAAAATGTAATCATGGGTGTTATTTACTGTGAACAACAAGGTATTAAAAGTATTGATCTTATTAAAGAGTCTTGGGTTAATTTAATCATTTTAATAAAATGTAAGACTTTACAAATGAAGTCAATTCAAAACTGAATCAAATGGATCCTGTTATATTGTTTTATTTTTACCTTATTAATGCGACTGGGTAAAAATACACAGAGAAAGACTAAATACATAGGATGGAAAAAAAATAATTCCCAATTTTAAGCGGACGTTGGATAATGCTTACATTTGCGAGGAAGACGTCATCTGCAGCTGTTTTTAAATCCGATTCCACTCACGCAATTCTGGCTATTTATTTAACATTTCTATCGTTTTTCTGTTTTAGTTAAGATAAAAAAAAAATCACATCTTCTCTTCCTGCTGCAAGAATAGTTTTTCTCGCAATCTATTGGACGAAGCCATTGTGTATTCTCCACTTTTTTTCCAGGAATGAGTTTTAGAATACGAATCAAGATTTTTAGATTTCATCCGCGGAAAGTCGGGTTTCAGTTTGCCTTATGAATAAAGTTGTGACTTAGGATTTCTCGATATATCCGCAATATTTCAGTCTTTTACTGGTGGCCACAGGCTCAGATCGAAACGCAAAAATGTATTGCGCATAATTTATCATTCTGGATGCATCTTCGTTTTTGAAACGCTTCGTGCATTTAAACAACATCGAAGTGTTAAACTAGAAAATGTAGAACTGAAATTTTACCACAACTCACTACTGATAATGTCGCATAAATGTCAAATAATAAAAGTAATTTCTTACTTTTGTAATTCTCTCTGTACCTATTCCCATACTTAGTTTTACCAATTACAATAAAAAAGTTTTAAAATTTTATTCAAATCAACCTTTATTGATTGAACACGTTTACAATTCAAGCAGAACCGTATTTTTATCAACATTATTAAGCCATCTTCTAAATTATGGAATTCATATGTAATATATATATAGTTTTATTGATTGTTTATCAATACCGCACATAGAAACATCACGAGGGTTATTAATGACGAATCTCGTAATTCTGAGCCGAAGCAAAGTGGCGAGGACGATACCTGAGCTGGTTCTTTCTCTCCAAACTACTATACTACGCCAACGAGCGGGCTTGGAGCTGCGACAAATTTAACGTGCATCAACCCTTCTACACTGCAGGTCTTTAGTGACATCAGGGTTCGAACTCACGACTTGACGGAGTGAGTGAGTGAGTGAATGTAAAGTTTATTGGCGCAAGAACCAGATATGGCTATGCTGCGCCAAACAAGATTTAACTGTGGTCCAGACGTGAAGTTGAAAAAAAAGGTAAAAAAGGTTGACAAGAAGGAGGGTCGAAAATAGAGAAGGATCGCTATGGTATCCCGGGAGTGCGTCACGACTCGAAGGAAGCAACACAGGCTGCAAGTCCGCGATCATGACCACTAAGGTACCGCGGCATCCACATATCTAATCACACAGTCGGCGAAAGAGAATTTTGTTATGTTATTTATTTTTGTCCATATTTTATCAAAATTTGAATAACTTTTCTATTTATTATTTATTTATTTATTATTTTAGATTTAAAAAAGAAACTTTCTTATATTTACTTCAAATAAAATGAAGGATGTCTGTAATGCATCTCTTGTTTAAGAATGTAATTATCCTTCATGACTTCAAGATATCTAACTTTCCGATTTTCTTTCCTGTTAGAGTGCGTACTAAAGAAGCTAGTATTATATTAAATAGAATTAATCCGAAGTAGTTTTTTTGTGTCTAAATATAATTTGCAATATTTTCGGCTTTCGACCAGTTTATTCAAACGAAAATTTAAAATTTTAATAACCACGTACTTTAACTTTTCCAACAAGCTACATCGCTATATCATATAATACGATTAATTTGCTATCTCTAATTACAAATGGTAGGAAAATTAAAGTCGTGGTCACTGATAAGCACAATATCATATAGCAAATAATTTATTTTACTTCACATTTTAAACCATAATTTTTAAACGTGAATATATGAGATTATTTTGTGAACGCAAAATTAAATGTGTGCAAAATCTTCAAATCAAGGAGATTATTCTTTTTCTCTCAGAATAGTTTTAAATATAAATTACAAAGTTTTCCTCTTGACTCAAAGAATTAGGATTTGAAGGAATTAGAGTTTATACTTCAGAAAAAGAAGGAATTAAGCCATTTAATTAAAAAAAAAAAATCTCGTTCGCTAAGCTATATCCCCAAGAACAAAGAAATCATTGCGCTTTTCTGATTAAAATTTAATTATTTCTTAATCTGCTTAAATATCTTCATAAGTAATGAGAAAATTATTCTGTCGTCTTAAAGATTTAAAAGAATGATTTAAATAATTTAAATGAGTCGTAAAAAAACCCTCTTATCTTTATATAAATAAAAAGTTCAAACTATTCTATTATCTTTTAATAAGTGAATAAATTGATACAATGTTGTATGATACAGTTTCAATAGAGCATTTTCTTTGCACTATCGTCTTGGTGCTTTGACAACAACAATATGCGTAGTATAATAGAAATAAAAGATTCTCACTTGAAGAAAAATGTCTCCTACTTTAATAATAAAAAGCTTCAATGACACGAATATTTCCCGAATACTGGTCTATGTTCAGATAATATCCGGAAAGTTGTGCCAAGAAAAATTCCTTTTAAGCAACGGAATTTAGATAAAATTCCTCGCAAGAAAACATACGTTGCGACACATTGCCTATCTCCGAGTCCTCCTGGGACTTTTCCGGAAATAACAAAAGCAAAATATATCGGATAAAAGAGAGAATGCGTTACATATATTCGGCACCTGCTAGTTGCTATTGTTCCAGAACAAGGACAAAAAAAATTCTTATCGTCATCACCGTCAGTTCCGAATGTGCGCTGACTTTCCTTTCCCCATCAAAGGACAAAAGTACTACGAAAAAGAATAAGGCGAGAAAAGTAAAAACTAAAGACTAGTGACTATTCCGCAAGGGCCAAAGTTCTGTAAGCAAGTGAAGAACAATCGTCAATGATCAATTTAGTTTGTATCCGTAGTAATGTGTGATAAGGCTTTCAATTTTTCTTTTAAAAAAGCAATTGTTCATTTTCTAAATACTATATGATAACACAAAGCCTAAATAAAAATATATTCTTGATTTATTTACAATTCTTCATATTTTAATTGTTGGTCAATTATTTTTATACAAAAATTATATTAGCTAATTAAAATTAAAGAACTGATGCCTATTCTGTCAGGCAAGGCTCTATTAGCCAGTGAAGAATATCCAACAATTATCAATTTTGCATCCGTAGTAATAAGTCATAAGAATTCCAAATTTTTTATAAGAAATTAATACTTCATTTCCTAAATACAATGTGATAACACTAAGCGCAGATAAAAAGATATCACCAATTTATTTACATTCTCTTACCTGTTTGTTATTGATTATTTAATGCTTACATTTTATTAGATGAAGTTCTGAAAGAAAAAGGAAGAGAAAAAGTTAATCGATTCAATTTGATGCCATGGTAATATAAGATTTTCAAACGGAAAAAGATTGTTTTAATAATTATGTTCCTTTATGTAATTTGATAGTATTAATTACCGATAATAAGGCCTCATTAATGAAAAATAAAAAATCCATATTTTGTTTCATTATTTATCAGTTTATAATTTTTATTTTTAGTTCGCTTATTAAATTAGCAATCGAGAAATGCTTATATTATTTAATCATTTTATTAAAGAAAATAAGCTTCTGCAAATGAAAATAATTTAATTCTATCATACCGGGTTCACTGTTGTTGCAAAAACCTTCCAACGGAAATTACTCATTATGTAGTAACATTATGTTCAAACACACTTGTGCCTTTGCATTTCACTCTTATTCATATATAATTTATATTTTTTTAATTAGCTATTTATTAAAAAGAAAATTAGATGTTAGTTAAAATTCAAATATAGACATTAACATATTCACAAAAACATATAAAATGCTATAAAAATATGGGAAGGTAATCAAAATATAATTACCTTTTTATCACGTTGAATCATTTATTATTCCTCATTTTTTATTTCCCTTTTTTTTTTAATTATTTATTTATCCCAAAACATTTAACAACAGTACTGGATTAAAACAACTGATAACAAAAATTAAGAAATAACTAGTATACTGATTATTTATCATTTTCACATTTACAATCAACACGAGAATTATTGGCAACAGACCTCATAATTTTGAGCCTCGGTCAAGTGATTAGGACGACATCTGAGTTTGTGCCTCACTCTCCTAGCTTTCATAACATCCCAACGTGTAGAAACCCGGCAGCAACAACCCCTCTGCAGGATGGGTCGAATGGGGAATCGGGACTCGAACTCACGTCTCGACTGAACAGACGTAGGAAGAAATATAGCAAAGTATTTAATACAAAATCACCATACTACTTAAATGGTGTATTGTAAAAGATAAATTTTATGAAATATATACAGATTTTTTTTTTCTTCAGAGAGGAAATTTACTTAGTCAATTTTAATACCGTTGAAAAATAACGTATAATTCCATTTAATAATAAACGCAAAAAGGTATCGCTTCTTTTAACTAACACATTTTAAGCTTAAAAAACTCCTTATTATACATTAAAGGTATACAAGTTTATTTCGTTAATATGCTTTAATACAATTTGTTTTAATTTTATTCTCACCAATAAAGTAATTATCATTGCTATTCAATAAATCTACATTTTCCCCATGATTTTGGCATTTTTTTTAAAAAAAAATGCCTCATTTCTGTATAACAGAGGTAATGTGCAACTACTCTCTAAACGACTCCCTTTATGTAATTCTATCCTAACATTCAAATCTTATTATAAGAAAAAAAAATTAAAGATTGAAACTACTACCTTTAATGAACTCTTTAATAAAAAAATTTGTGATAGATCTTTTCCTTTAAACATACAGATTTGTTTATTAACTATAATGATTCCAACAAAAAATTTAGTCTCGAAATAATCACTACACCTAACTTATTTTTCACTTAAATAAACACTCTTAAAATTACAACTTTTTACATGCCTTGATCAAAGAATAGTTCCTATTACGACATATTTTCAAATGGAAAATATTGCTTAAAATTTAAGGGCACTATAATATCCATGCTTAAAATATATTCATTTCCCCTTCATATTCTGTGTAGATCTTAGATATACTAGTTGCAATTATTTAGAATCCTTAAGAGGTATATGCAAATATAAAAGTACATTACATCTGTCTAGTAAGACATGTGGAAATTATATCCGATATTAAAATCTGTTTCAATTGCCCACGAGAGGCCCCGCACAAGTAATGTTACATTTCCAGAAAATTCTCATCATTTGGCGAATGACTCCCTATCGATTGAATAAAATTCATGGCAAGATATAGTACGTACCTTCTGCGAAATAGAGATAAATATTAATATATAATACACGGTGATCTCATCCTTTCACTTACACGGTTGAAATGAGTTTGATTTCAGCATAAATACGCCCTGCTAGGGATATAACTTCTAAATTTGTTTCAAAGCGGAATGGGAAAATCTTCAAAATTCATCCATACGTAAGTTTATTGCTCTTTGCCATGGTTCAAATCAATTTGCCTTGTCAGAGGAATGTCCCTCTACGCGAACGTACTTTCCTCGCTTGATTAAAGTTCTATCGTACTACTAATCGAATTTACTCGTTAAGTTCTAATTTAATTTTCCATGTCTTAATTCGGAAAACGTCCAAAGAGTTTCAAAGCTCCGTCTCCTTCTATCCCCTCACCCTTCGTACCATTCGCAATAACAGAGACAGCATTAGATTTGGGCTTTACGGTTAAGTCTTGCACTTCCAGCTTTAATTAAGCAACGAAAGAGACGAACTTCGCTGAGCTTGCCCGTTACGGCTCGCGTTTACAGCGTAGTTATCTCTAAGACTGGTTTTTACGTTAAAGTTGGGACCGCTTGATTGGGCGCGGTGTTACCGACACCTAATTTTATATTTCGGGCTTTTAGCAATAAAGTGTTGGCCACCCAACTTTTGTTTACGGAGCTTAACTGGACAAGAAAGGGTCTTGTCTTTAATTTTGTTTTGGTTTTTGGCCCTAAATTTTATGGTCGGAAATTCATTAAAGAGTTTCGTTGTAAATTTCTTAGAATTTGTTACAGAAAAAAAATTACAGGCATAAAAAACTAATTTGGGTTAATTTACCAAATAACTTAATTAAGTAAAAAGGTCGGTTGAGATTGCGTTTTCGATAATTATGCAAGAGGGAATCCCCGGAACTTGTAAATAATACATTAATTTAAAGATAATTTAATCTCGAATGTTTTTCAATATTGAACTTTTCGTCGGGGATACAATATTCACAAATGACAGATATCAGCTGAAATATCTTGCTAAAAGTTAATTAGCAGTAGCGGTAGAAAAATATCAGTTAGGGATAGGTTTAAAATCTCGAAAAAATTTTAATCAACACTCGATACATAATAAAATACATGACTTAAAGGATGGTAGTAAAATTCACGTCCTATAGATATTACCTCTGTATATCAGAACTCTTAAATATCAGAATTATCGTGTAATGCTATTACATCATCAACTTTTTTGTAATAAAGATCAAGACGAGTATAAAAAATGATAAATACTAATATTTCGATTTTTAAGAAAATGAAAAATATTTATAAAAAAGTATAAAAATGCTAAGGATTAAATTTTTAAGAAAATTATGCATAAAAACTGAAAAATGCTACTCATTTAATTTATAATGCATAAAGATTTCCATAAAGGATCACCTTTCTGTAATACCCTTAAAAAAGTTTTTTTTTTAACTGCATTCGAAAAACATTTCCAAATGCTCAAAATATGAACTGTTTTCTATTTTAGGAATCTTTCTGTAGATAATTCCCATTACATGCTTTGTAGACTAGCTTCAATTAATTTAACTACCTCAAATTTGTTTTAATTTTAAAATATTGATATATGAATGGAGAAGACTTGTAATATAAGGCTTTGGAGAATATATTATTAAAAAGATCTAATTTCTGTTTAAAAAACCTTTTTGTTGAGAATTTTCAGTTTAATGCATTACAGAATAATAAGATAGAATAATAATGTCAAAGGATTTGCTACACCAAATATCGCTTATCATTTTTAAGCAAAATATTCACCTAACAACTAAGAGAGCCTTGACCAAACTCGGAAAGTACTTTCAAACAGAAAAAAGTTCTAATTTGTTATCTAACTTCATGACACTGCAACACATGAGTATGTTCAAAACACTGAGACTTTCAGATTTTGAAGTATTCCATACATGCACAGTTTGGGTTTTAACATGTATAATTTAAAATTAATTAGTATTAAAGTATAGAAATAACATTTGAAACACGTTGTACATCATAGAGAGAAAAATAGCTTAATTCAATTAGAAACCTAATTTACCTTCACCTGTTGTTTTTTTTCGATTGACCGCACTGTTTTGGGGCTAGCAAAAGATTAGGTATGTTCATAATATAGAGAGCGTGTGTATGTATTTAAGTGTGTACATATTGTTAAGAATCCGAGATGATGCTTCCCTGCAACGGTTTTCTTACAAAGGAAAAGAGACATTTGTAGAGATTTCATGAATCAATCAAGGAAAGTTTAAACAATGACCCCTTAACCTTGGTGGTGGATTTGGTAACTATTTTGGCAATCTGCCGAGAAACATAACAATTTTAGTGACAAAAGGAAAATTCCCGAAAATGCTAGAATTTTGGCGTAATCTTGATAAGAAGAAAGTTACGGATTTTTCCCGAATTTTCTGTGGAGCGTCGCACCTGGCCGTGACACATACACATACGCCGAGAGTCTGAGACAGAAGGGTATGTCTGTCATAGAGTCTGCTTTGGAGATCAAATGAGAAGTGGATCATTTTTCGGATGAGTGGATCTGCCGAACTGACGGTATCGTGGCCGAAAGAATCTGCCGAAATAGTCGGTATCTGCTTTAGAAGTGCAGAATATTACCGCGAAGATTTGTTCATAGAGCGAATTTGTAAGCTGGTGAGTTGAATGCTGCTGATACAATTGTGAGTGTCATTACAGCTGATGTTTTTGTTTTTGTATTTGTGTTGTTAATCTGTACAAGGGCTGTGTTTTCTGTTTGTGTTATTACAATCGAAGCTCTACTATCTGTGCGTCTTGTCATAAATATCAGGAAACAAAGTATGTCATTTATCACCCGTTATACATCCATGCACGATTTTAAGAGTTTTTGTAACAATATAAGTATATAATTATGTGTATGAGTGTGGGTCCCAAGAATCATTATTCATTTAGAGAATTTGAAAATATCTAGGAAAATTCTTCAATGAGTGCATATATTGAGTGCACAAAAATGTCCGAATCTGCACTTAAATGAAAACATTTACATTGCATGTTACTATATAGAACTGGTTTTATTATTACATAATTTTTCCTGTCTTTTTTTCTATAATGTGGGTTCGTTTTTCTAATGCAACATGTTTTTATTAATCTGCATATACTCTAAATATTACCTTAAATATAAAGCAATATAAAGAATTTCAAAGCATAATTTATAAAAAAAAAAATAGTTATAACTTAATTATTTATACTACAAACCTTGTTATTTTTACGTTTCATGGACACATAAAATATTTTCATCAAATATACTTATCTAAAAATTAAGTTAATACCACAAAAAATTAAGCCTATGAGAAAGTTTCAAATTTTCTGCTATGGTTTTAATTGCATAAAAATTTATTCACTCATTTATTGTACTCAATAATCCTTCATATATTGCTGTAAATTTTCAAAACTCACACAAATTACTAATATAATATCCAAGCTCTGTTATTACTTAACAGGTGCAACTGACTTTATGAAAGATTTTGAAATGTGTTCTTTAAAGTTTTTTTTATGATACTTATCACATCCAAAATAAATATTTAAAATAAAATTATTGAAATTTCAAATGCTTATTATTTACTTTCAAAATAGTTAATGAATCTTAGAGAATTTGTTTAAATTTACGACATTATACTTTCAGAGGGAATTGCTTTCAATTAATCTTTCTCTCGATAAAAATACAAAATTTTATTAAAATAACTCTAAAAATGATAGTTATTCAAAGTGCTCCGACTTTGTTTACACAATGAGAGAGTTTCCTTACTGTTTAAAATATGCTGGTTATATACATATAAAACTCGCTTCTTTACAAATGAGATTTCTTTAGATTTGTCAGAAATAAATTTATTTCGTTGACATCAAATACAGATATCTAATCAAATACCCACTTTGAATTAAGGTTTTCATTAATTCGTTTCTTTTCAATACTTTTCCACACACAATTAAAGCAAGAAGAAGTGAATAAATACGAAGCGCTTCAAATTTTCGTTAATGATTCGATGAAAGGAAATTATTCATGAATATTTGAAGTAATCCAGGGACAGGATTCAGATTGCTGCAATTAATTTCGATTTGAGCAACATCCTGCTGAGACAGGTTTGACGCACAACATGAAATCAACTCCCTCGTTGATGTCGGATCAGAACCACCAGTTCAATAAACGTAATTACTTCATGCACTTTAAATATTTAACTGGACTTAAGACCCTAGGCTTCTACGGTTGAAAGACGATGTTTGTCTCCAAATTGCGGGTTTTGTAACACTTCATTTCCTTGACATTTCCCTGCGGAGTTGGGTCGTATCATTTTGAATACGTCTTTTTATTTTTATTTTTTTTATTTCTGAATGATTAAAGAAAAATAAATTTTCTTACATGGAAATTATTTGAATCTAGTTACAGTTCTAGTAAAAAGGTAACTGAAGCAAACATTTTCTGTAATTAATTGAAAATAGCTGCATTTCATATTTCTTCGTAAAAAAATTGAGTTTGCAGTAAAATTATAAACGATTCTTTAAGGGTAAATATCAATTTAAAGAATCATTTTCTTATAAAAAAAAATAATAATAATAATCACATGTCGATTTAGTAGCTCATAAAAAATTGATACCTGAAATATTGATATAAAAATAAATTCGTAAGTAGATCGTATCATTTATTTGTGTTACACTTTCATTATTTTTCAAACAAATATTCATAATTGTGCCAATGTTGTTTCTTGAAATTATTTTGTAAATAAAAAAAAGAGCTGAAAAGCTGTGAAATGCAGCTTGTTAATTAAAACATTTTTTACATACGGGGTTGGCCAATAAAGTATCTCTTTATGTCCATAGAGGGCTCTTACTTCATGTGCTACTAACTGTTAAATAGCGCCAAAGCTAAAAGAGTCCTGATTGATTAGTTAGTTTTGATTTGGAAACCTTTTGCTAAAAAATCAAAATTTGATTGGTGTCGCGATGAGTTGTTACCGTTTATATGACCTGGATTCATCACACCAGATGCCAAGCAACCAAAAAAATGGGTCCCTTCCGGTGAATTTGCTCCAAAAAAGGCGATGACGGTCTCATTATCCAGAAAAACTATGTTGACGATTTTTTTAGAGTGTGAAGGGAGTCATACTTATGGACTTCATAGAAAAAAGGAAGAAAGTTCTCCACCTCAAACCCTCAGGGACTTACCTTCTTTTGGTAAATACAGGCATTCTGACTTGGAGGAACCCTAGTGACATTTTTCTCTCCCCAGTGGATTTACGGTGTTTGGTAAATAAGGGTAACGTACCTCCGGGATATCCTACTGATCTTATTCTCTCTATATATTTTTTTCAATCCACCTTGTTGTCAACAATTTTTACCTTTTTCTCCTGTTTCTTCAAAGATCTAGATCAGAGGTCGGCAGCCTTTTGGCTATGGCGTGCTGAACCAATCTACCAATGTGATTCAGGAGGTCTCTCAGTAGGAAATATTTAAAACAATTCGATTCTCGCCCCAATGTATGCAATGTATATCAAGAATACAGACTTAGAATTTGATTGTATATTAATTATGCATCATTTAAAGATATTTATTAACATAAAAATAAACAACATACAAAGAAACTATTCTTTCAACATAAATAAGAAATTAAAATTGTACATTTATTTGGTATTATGTATCTTTTAAACATATTTATTAAAATAAAAAATAAACATCATAAAATATATATAAGTATTCCTTCAATATATTTAAATAAAAAATTTAAATTTTAATGCGAATCTTGTCTCTGCATCGCTCTACTTAATATCGTAATATTAGGGGCGTAATTTGTAACTTTGAATTTGACACATGATTTTGAATGTTCAGATAGAGAAGAGAAGAGAGAGAGAGAGAAGAAGAAGAAGATAAAGAGAGTTGTTGTTTTTATGGATTCAAAATATTTTTCATATCAGATTAGATTTGTTCACATACATATGTAGAACCAAAGGCGTAAAACAGAGCACATGTAATTTTCTACTATTAAATCGCTCCTTCAATGACATCCAGCAATTTAAAGAAGTTTTCGATTTATCGTAAGAGTTATCTCCCATATTCTTTGTAATTTCATACATTTTACTTTCCACAGTTCTAAAAATGTTATTTCAGTAAGTTCAATTTCAAAATTATCAACATTCATACACTCAAAAATTTACGAATCGAATGGAATTATTAATAGATCTATTAAATCTGGATTGATTTGGAAAGAAAATATAGGCATAAAAGCTTCATAGTCTCTGCTCCTATTGGAAAATTCGTCCTGAAATGCTTCAACGTATCTTTGAAGTTCATTTTTGTCTAGGGTAGATGTATTTGTCAGCGCTTGAATATTTGGGTAGAATTTGTAAGTACTTGTACAAATGTCAAAGGAATATAATATTTAATTTTGTAGCAAAGCCTTTCCAATATTCAAAAAGTTTTATTTGGCCATTTCCTCGCAGTCTTAAGTTTAGTTCATTGCGATGTTTAGTTATATCTGTCAGAAACATCAATTTGCATAACCATTTTTGATCATTCTATCCAGGGAAATGTTGTTCCTTCTCATTAAGAAAAACTTTAATGTGTTGCATGCATAACACAAACTTTTTGAAAATATTTCCTCTACTAAGCCAACAGACATGGCTGTATAAGAGTAAATCCAGATATTGTCAATTTCCATTTCTTCTAAAAGAGATTGAAATTGCCTGTATATCAATGAAGAACGAGACACATTGAAATTAACTGTTTTAACAACAGTGTTCAATGCAGAAATGGAACGTTGTGACGAAATTTTGGCAACTAAACATTCTTGATGTATTATGTAAAAGAAGATCAATGCTTTATGTCCACAGATGGATTTTCAATAAGTTTGACAAATCCTCTATCCCGAAATAACACACATACAGCCCGATATTTCTGTTTTGCGAATCCATATTAATTTGTTCCAGAGTCTTGAAAATAGCGAACATCAAACTTACTTTTGTTAGTGCCCATTTGATTAAATATGTAGTTACGAATCGTCCCAATAATTAAACAAATAAAATACAAGTTTCCACAATAAAACTAAGAACGTTTCGCAAAGTTAAAAGTAACCAATAGTGTACGACGTGCATCAATCTGAATTCTTCTTTCGAATGAAATCATACTCTATACTCGTGTATTAGCGTGACTAATCTAACAAAAGGAGAGAAAATGCGAGTGGCGCAGAGAGGATAGACAGGGCAATTTATCTTTATTTGATAACTTTGTACAATAGCGTAGAGAAATGTACCACGTGGCAAATCATGCACGCGAACCATAGGTTGCTGACGCCTACTCTAGATCATAGTATCATCATGTTCGGCGCAGCATGGCCACATCTGGCTCTTGCAAACTCCATTAATCAAGCTGTCATATATAAACAGCAATTCATCTGAAAAACTACCTTTGCGCTTAAAGTCTTTTTAACCTACATTTCAAACATTTGTTTCAAATACATCCACCAAAGGTGTGATCTCACTTCTCTCAACACACATGTATTAACTAACACTTTTCTCTATTGCAAAATAACAACAACAGCTTATTAGCTTCGGAAAAGTAAACAAAAAAGACTTTTAAAAATTTGTAATTTTGCTTCTGAATTCATCAATTTAGTATTTTGAACAAATAATTTTGTACTACATACTATTGATACAATAAAGAGAAAAATAAGAATGCACCTACATATTTTCTAGCCAAACTGAGGGTTTTGCATTAATTATTTTGATTCTTTGCGTGATTTATAAAGATATCAATACATAAGCTAGTACATGTATTAGCTAATATTTGGTTGATTTATACCCGTTATTATAAACAGTCCTATCTATTAATTACACATCATTAAAAGTTCTGCCTTCTAGGAACTATTTGCATCCAATCGATCGGGTCATAACTCGTTCAATTACTTCAGATCGAAGATTCCGGGGGATTTATCTGCTTCCATCTTAATATTTAATAGGGACATTATTGGAGACAAATATGGTGTTGCTAAGTATAGCTTCTCTGCGATAAAATTTTGATAATTATCCATAATTTATCTTCATCATCAAGATAGAATTTTTATGTAGCTCGGATTTCAATTCTTCGATAGCTTGTCAAGTTATTTTAAAAGGAAGCAAAGATTAATCATTTTAGGTACTTATTACAGATTTATTATGGAATTCTATTTTAGCTCTTTTTAAATTCACATTTCCATCCAAGCGCTCGTTCCTCAAAATAAAAATATAAAATAAAAATAAACTGTTCAATGTCATATCATTCGGTCAGGGCGAATTTATTTTCTTTTGTGTGAGAGAGAACTATGAATTATGTCCTTTATATCAGGTCAAATACATGAAGCCAAGTACACGAATGTTCTTAGCAAGAGAGTGAAAGTATAGGCTATTGACACAGGAGCCAAGTCTGAATAAGCTGCGCCAAACAATAAGTGTCTGTAACCAGTTTTTTTTTTTTTAAAGTTTTTATTAACGTCGCACTAGAAGCAACACGAGGGTATTGACGACGGACCTCATAATTTTGAACCTCGGTCAAGTGACGAGAACGATACCTGAGCTGGCACAGCCCTCTCCTAACTTCCACACCACGCCAATGGGAGGACTTTGGGCCCCGACAGATTTAACGTGCATCAGCCCCGGCT
Source organism: Nephila pilipes (assembly GCA_019974015.1). Classification (NCBI taxonomy): domain Eukaryota; kingdom Metazoa; phylum Arthropoda; class Arachnida; order Araneae; family Nephilidae; genus Nephila; species Nephila pilipes. Next base: position 1,069,578 of record BMAW01026146.1, read on the forward strand.
ACACGGTGGATCTATAGCAGCCAAGGATTGAACCCGTGACTGAATGAAAACTGCTGGCCACAAATCCGAAGCCATGACCAATAGGCTACAGCGACCACGTATCTGTAACCAGACATCAGAAAAAGTGGTAAAAATTATTCGTTGAGATGAGAGGAAGGGTCATAAATAGAGAAGAATCAGAAAGGTATACCGGAGACGCGTCACCCATGGATTATTAGCGAAAGGTCACATTTTTGAGTTATAGAAAAATAACGACTCCCGAGTTGATACTTCAGGTTTTAAACCTTCACAACATGTCTTATGTAGACTTAAAAACCCCAATTTAACATGCAACATCCACCTTCTTTAATTTTTCTCAACGAAACCGGGATTCAAAGCATAATATTTGTCTTGGTCATGAATCCCTCGACAATGATCATTAGGCTACCGGTGAAGTGGTCGAATTATAAATTGATTCCGACACTAGTACTGGCATATTCTAAGCTCTCATGCAATAGAAATTAGGAAAAAAATATCCATTAGAAAAAAAATAGAAGATAGGCCCCATTAGAAAAAAAAAACTATTGTAGCTCCCATGACTTCTGGGAGTGATAATGAGAAAATATAAATACCAAATTTGGTAATATTTGTTTACAATATTATTGTCATCCTTCCTGTCTGGATGTTGTCATTTTTTCATTGTTGTTGATTCCGAAAAGATGAGAGGACTTTTTACAGGTGATAATACACACCAATACAAACAATTCCCTTCAAAGAATGGTCTAAAATGAAACACAAACGCATTAGTGAGATGCGAAGCAGACACTCCACAAACATTACAACAGCATTGCTGTAGTGATTTATCTGGAGAAAAAGAACATCATGTATGTAAATTTAACTTGAGAAACTATATGCAATCCTTGAACGACCTGCATTAGACCGAGAAGCAAGAAAGAATCCCGTTTTATAGAGCTACCGATGCAAGCGTGTAAATGTTTTCGGATTGAGCAACCGCCTACGGAGAAAGCACTCCTCGTATACTCGTGCTGCATCTATGGTGCTTCCGTGTGCAACTCTGTAAATGAAATGTATGTCTGGGGTTTTTTTTTTTCGGTATTACAAAAATGCTCCATTATCCCGTACGTTACCACTGTTATAACAGTTGCTCGCTGGAGTAACTTCATAGGGCTTGAGTCGGTGACTTTTTTTCACTGTGCGATGTAAATTTTCTTTCGGTTTCCTCTTCCCCAGATTACATTTGCACGCATGGTGTTCTGGTAAACAGCAACAGGAATGTTGTTTTAATATTTGCGGAACATCTACTTCGAAATGTGCTAACGCATTTCATTTAAGATTATGCATTCTAGAAAGAAAATAGTTTTTATTGGTGTGTACCATCATCTGTTAAAGTTTTCCCTATCTTTTCAGAATTACCATGTATAAAGTATGTTTCCATTAAATATCATATGAGAAACATTGAATAAAAATATTATCATTTTAACGATGTCACTCATTCTTTATTGTTGAGTGGGAGTGAATAACAAAAAGAATATTAACTATAACAATGTAACAATTATTTTGCAGTAAAAATATACCATTAAAGACGACAATTTATCCTATTTATTTAGAAAGCGCTTCGATAATTTCCCACATACACAACGAATGAGTGTCATAACTAAAAATATAATATCTTTAAAAGATTTATAAGTAAGTTAAGTTCGTTCCACTTCTGAGATAAATTTAATTTAATTCTGCGACTTAAGAATCTCCCAATAATCTTTTGTAAATTAAAATGACGTGAATGACTTTCTCAAATTTCATCCAACTGAAGGGAAATTGAGTTTTTATGAGAAGAAATTACTTTTAATTTCCACTTCAAAGGAAGAAAGTTGAATTCTTTTTTGCAAGATAAATTCATACAATTATTTCACCAAGGAAAGAATAAATAAATTGTAACATTTTATTAAATAATTGATGATATTGATAAAAAAATATGTTTGATACTTCAATATTCTAAAAAACTATGAAAACTATTTTATAAATTGAAATTGTAACTCTCTACATTGCTAAAACGGAACAAATAGTTAAAAGATAGTTGGGAGAAATTATTTATCTTTTCTGTCGAACTTCATATTTAGTTCAAATAACTCTGTGAGTAACTTTAAAATGAAAATTTACTCGAAATATATGATTTTGAGATTAAAATTATTTTCAAATATATATATCTTAGGATCCTCAGTAAATGTCAGTGTACAAGATAAGTTATTAAATAAACTATGTTAAAAAATCATAACATTCTATTTTAGGAAGAAACTTTGATAACCTTATTTTCGAGATTTATTTATCTCTGTCTCTGTCTTGGCCTTCTGATAGTTTAGCGTATAGTTGGGCAAATCATCTAAAATACAGACATCTCAAAGCAGAAAACATCTAGTTCAAACATCAAACGCACAATCAATCATTTTTTGCGGATACTTCTCAAAAAATATTTTGTTTCTATAAGCACGAGTTGCGCCATAAAACAACTCATATGTCATACATTTTTTAAGTAATACTCCAAAAGAAGATAAATATGGCTGTCTGTGGGAAAATGTCGAATTGAAAATATAGCTTTATTTGCAATAGAAAAATAAAATGATAAATTTATGCAGGCATCCATAGATTTATGTCATATCCCATTAAAATGTCATTAAATGCAACTGAAATTTCATTGTAAATCATTTTAATATATCGAAAAATCATGTACGTAAAAAGTTAATTTACAACATGGTATTACAGTGTGGTCAGATGAAATATTTGTAGCATAAGAATTACCAAATACGTGTATTTTCCTCTACCTATACTGTTGGCAAAATAATTATTTGTGTGTACACTCCAGTATTTTTAACTTTAAATTAAATAAAAACAAATATTTTGACAAAAATGGTTTTGATACATTATATTTATCTTACGTTTTAGATTAAGCACCGAAAAATTTTTATGAAGTTAAATAATAAGTTTCTTAACTACATATCGGAAAAGTTCAAAAGTTTTTTTATAAAACAATATTGGCACACTTCCTTAGAAAGATTCTTATTTCGTTGATAGTGTTGTTGGTTAAAAGGATTATTTACATAATAGCTGTATATACAGGGTGGGCAAAAATCCGTAAAAACTTAAAAATTCATAAGACCCAGAAAATTAAACAAAATATAAAACGGTTTGCAGGTTTAGCATCGATAAGTCACTGGATTTTTTTTAAGATAAGAAAGAAAAATAATTCAAAAACAGCCGATGGGGGGCATTTCGTACATAAGGGAAAGAAGAGACACGCAAATAACAAAAATAATGCTGCAAAATAATTTATTTTAGCAGTATGTGTTCCACATGTCCACCACCACACGGGAAAACACATTGCAGGCGTGTCACAAATCCAGCAACGGCAGAGTGCAGAATGTCCGGCTGCATACATGACAACTCTTGGCTGATCGCAACTTTCAATTCTTACAGATTGGATCGACGGGATCGATACACCTGGGATTTTAAATATCCCCACAACCAACAGTCTTCTGGTGTCAGATCCAAAAATCGAAGAGGCCATGGAAACTTGCAACGTTTCCTAATGATTCTTTCTTCCCCGAACGACTGTATCAAGAATTTCTTGCCTGGATTTGCAGTGTGACTTGTTCCATCTTGCATAAACGTAACAGTAGAAAGCGCATCTTTTTCACGCAAATATGGAGCAACTATTTCGTGCAAAAGCATTAAATAACGCTGAACATTTACTTTCACCGTTTTCCACCTCTTTACTGGACACTGTGTTTCAAAGAAGATGGGTTTTATGATGAACGAACCTGTGAACCCACATCACAATGTGACTTTGGGGGAATGCAGGGGCTTCTCTGTGTACACTCTTGGATTTGACGTCACCCAGATGCGACATTTATGGGTTAACGTGGCCATTGATAGAAAAATGAGCTTCATCTGTCCTTAAGATGTTAAAGATCCAAGAGGAATCTTGTTCAATTTTGGTGAGCTCACCTCGCAAATGCCTCTCTCTCTCTACGGTATTCGACCGTAAAAGTTCCTACAGCTGATTTGGGGGCTCATGTTTCCATTTTGGCTGCAAAGCGAGCCGAACGTGTCTGCCTTATACTTGGTCGTCAGGAACTTACGCTACCCTCGAGTGATCCAGTTTCCTCAAATCGCCGAACAAGCTTTTTGAGGCCTGCCATTGTTAAAGGCTCTTTTTCAGTCTTCACATTTTTCTGAAGTCGGAATTTACGCAAGGCAACCGTCGCTGATTCCTCGTTCATGTAAAACAGCTTCACCAACAAAGCTTTGTATGTCCCACTCAGCATCCTTGTTTACTTAGTTGGCATGCAGCGGAGAACTAGATCTGGATCAAGAGCATCAGTATTTATAATCGCCTGTATCATTTGCATATTTCCAACTAAGTCGTTTGTACCAGCGCTATCTGTCGGCAGTTTCTTGAATTTTTTTTTTTTTCTTACCTTAAAAAAATCCCGTGATTTATCGATGCTAAACCTGAAACCATTTTATATTTTGTTTAATTTTCCGGGTTTTATAAATTTTTAAAGTTTTTACGGACTTTTTGCCCACCCTATATGTAAGTAATTGATAATTTCGTATAATTTTTGAAGTCTGACTTTTTAACTACGTTGTTCTTGAAGTAATTGAGAATAGCAGCTACAACTAGAGAGGTATCTCCAGACATGAGAAATCACATCATTGAGTTCTTTAAAAATGGAAAATTAGATTGAAAAATTGGAGAAGAGTGATTAAATTACCGTTTATAACTGTTGGATTCATAGTGAGAAAATATGAAGAAATTAGGATCATTGAAAGTAAATCCAAACCAGAACGTCCCAGTATATTAAGCAATCTTAATATACTGGGACGTTCTGGTTTGGATTAGAGCAAAAAAAATGGTGTTAATGGTGTGCTTTAAAAATTTCTACAGGTTTATCTCAAAAAGTTACTGAAGACCCTACAACATTTATTATTAAAGTAATACCTTAAAAAATAAGAAATGTTCTTCACAATGCAGGTTGGAAAGGAAGACACAAGGGGGAAACCATTAATAAGTGAAACAAACAGGAGGAAATGCCTGGAATTTGCTTTGGCCTAAAAAAATAAACCAATGGATTTTTTTCTCTTTAGAGTAAGTTTCATATCTTATCTCCACCCAAGCATTCGAAAAATTTGGTGTAGAAATAAAACTGTTTAGATCCAAAACATATACTTCTAATTCTCAAGCATAGGGGCAGAAATGCTATAGCGTGGGGAAGTATGTCCTCTAATGGAGTGGGAAATTTGTGTTTTATTGACATCACAATAGCAACTTTAAAATATATATATATGTGTTGCTGCATAACTTATTAAGAAGTTCTAGGAAATTAGACTTGCAGCAAACTTTTCACTTTCAGTAATGTAACATTTCAAGCGTACTGCTAAGATCTCCAGGATATGTTTACTTTACAATATTCAAAGGCAACTGTTAACTCCTTCACAATCTCGAGACCTGAATCAATTGAACATTTGCGAATATTATTGGACTCACAAATTCAAAATAGATATATCTCACAAGTAAAAATAATTTAAAAGCTCTCATTTAAACATTACATAACAAAGACCCAACTGTCACAAAAAGTTATGGAATCTATGCCATTACGTTTTGATACAGTCAATTCACACAAAGTGTTCATTTGTGTTATTTAACTATTTTTTAGTTATAGCGCAGTAATGAAGTATACAAATATTTTTATATAATATTTTTGTATATTTATTTGTAAAAATATAAAAAAATTGATTTTTATTTTGTCTTTTTGTTAATATAGTGCATTAAATTAATGTATTATATTATTGTTTGCTAAATATCGTTTAATAATATTGTTTGCTATTATACTTAATTATTTGATTTTATTAGAACTTGAGAAAATGAAAATTACAAATAATTATTTTACCGACTGTATAGTTTCTGCTTAAATTTACTTGCGTTATTTGAAATGCTTATTTCTGAGGAAGTTTGGTTTTTTACACTATATTATAATATAAATATATATCAAAAAAATTTGTAACACGCTTTTTTTTTTTTTTCATTTTATATTTACTCATATCAAAATTCATAGGCTCAAATTAATTCCATTCGAAAGTTTCATAGTTTTTCACTGAAATATATTTATTTTAAAATGAAGGATCATAGATTTTTTTTGGATCAGTTCTATTTTTCAGTTCACGTCATGAAAGTAATTTGTTTCATGATATATTTTTCTTTCATGTAATAAAATTTTATGAGCCATCCTTATAACATGGCTGGTTGTAGAATCAATCCTGACAAAAGGACATCTACTCTATACGATTTCAAAATAGCAGTCATTGATTTATTTTCAAGAAAATTATAGATATATACGAAAGAAACCCATCAAAACTGTGGATTCTGTATGAGGGTTTGTGATTCTTTAAGAACAAATCCAAAATTTTGATGAAATAATACTTTTAATTTTATTAACATGGTTGCCTCAAAATTTTGTTATTCTTACTGTTTACAAAGTAGGAATAAATAATAAATTCATTTAAATTCTCAATTGTAAAGTTAAAAAAGTTATATGGAACATTTGATTTTTTTTTCAATACCAGCGGAAATGTATTTTGAATTTTACCGACTTATTTGGCTTCCACCATTTGTGTACTAGGTATAAAAAATGTTACATTCTGAAGAACAGTTAATGCATAGAAGTTAAATTTTTCATAAAGAGATATTGATTTTGGTAAATACTTGTAATTTATAGGTATTCTATGAATGTAACATGTAGTTATTGCAATTGACTTTAATTCGGTTTTGTTACATTATAACTAACTTTCAAAAAGAAAGAGTTTCTTTATCTCTGATACAGAACATGCTCTTAACAACGTCCAGTTTAGTTTAGTTTTCATTAACGTCACACTAGAAGCAACACGAGGGCTACTGGCGACGGACCTCGTAATTTTGAACCACGGTCAAGTGACGAGGACGATACCTGAGCTGGCACCACCCTCTCCTAACATCCACACCACTCCAACGGGAGGACTTTGGGCCCCGAACAGATTTAACGTGCATCAACCCCTGCTACACGGTGGGTCTTTGGTGGCCAAGGATCGAAACCGCGACTGAACGAAAACCGCGGGCCGCTAGTCCACGACCTGGACCACTAGGCTTCCGAGGCCCTAACAACGTCCAATTCAGTTGAAATTTTGAACACAATCGTAGCTCACGTGATTAATTTTTTTTAATCTTAAATTTCCATGCTAAAAAGAATTGAATAAATATAAGTGAAAAAGAATTTTAAATAAAGATTTTATTTGAAGATGGATTAAAAGTTCTAAAAACAATAATTTTTAATGTAAAATGATACATTCAATTTATGAAAGCGTGAGACGTTAATACTTCCTTGAATTTCATGTATAAGTGATTAGCTATGGTACTTAATTTATCAGCAAATATTTAAGTTATAAAAGAGCCTTAACCTCTTATATATTATACATTATTTAATATTTTAAAAAATATTTTAAGCCTTGTAGTCCATCTTTAAATACGAGGGTTGTTTTCTTTTCAACCTCAGATCGAGCCGCTGAACAAGCAGGCAAGTGGTAGGAGGTATAGATGCTTAATTTAACGACTACGCATTTCTTTAACTATAACATCTACTATTACATATGCCATCTCGCTATTTTAAGTTGAACTATAGGTGCGTAAACATAGATAGTACACTTGATAACCCTGCCAAGTGCTAGTTGCGTAGTGTAATTTGCTTTCTTCTAGAAGAAGAGAAGAATGAAGCAGAAATTCACCCAAAAATGAGACGAATATGTAGTGAAAACTTTATGGGTGTTCGCGTTGTGCTTAAATGGTATATACAATTTAAAGATGAGAAACCGTCGTTCACGATAAAGGGGGACAAGGATGCAAGACTGTTCAAACAAACCTTTAACAGCGGAAAGGTCACAGATACAGATTTTCATGGCCAAAAACGTGTCTTGCTTTGATTTTATGGAAGCGGGAACTAGGATCAATGCAACTGTTTATTTTCAGACTTTACAACGATTGCGAAGAGGATGACAAAGCTCCCAGACCAATGAAGAGCTTCGATACATCATGCAGGTCCATCTAACATCACTGGCGGCAACGTTCTTCGAAGCTTCGAAAAGCTTGTATACTGATATGACAAATGCCTGAATCACTATGAATTATTATATTGAAAAGTAACCATGTTTCACATAAATCTCCGTAATAAATTCTTCCAGATCTGTACTTATTTTATGATCCATCAGAGGTAGAGAAAAAAACACCAGTCGAAATCAAGCATTACTTTTGGATGAATTCTGAATTCTACGCGCAAGTATCAGATTCATGAATGGGCAATCCCTAGCTTAAATTTTCTTATTTGGGGGGGAGGTTTATCTAAGATTCTTTATTTATATATATATATATATATATATATATATATATATATATATATATATATATATATAAAAAAAAAAAGAATAGTTGAGGAAACAGACTTTATCCTCTAATTTAGAATATTACCAGAAGCGAGATTATTCCTCTCATTGGCAAAAAAGGTGAATTGACCAATCATTTGCTGTATTTCATTTCTTAATCGCAAAAAATGTAATTCTCAGCCCCCAAATATGATATTATGTATCATCGATTTAGAGTTATAATTCTATTAAATAATTATCAGGAACTTTTAGCAATCTATGCAATCACCTCTAAAATTAAGTAAATCGAGAGCAATGTCACGTTTATAAATGTATCAGATGTAAATAGATATATTAATTTGCTATATAAATCCATTATACAAATAAATGTATTATTAATCATAAAAATTTGAAAATTTAAAATCTATAGATTTTCTCTTGATCATGTTGTTTGTTCTTATAGGGCGAATTATTCTCGTTTTGCTGAACCTTTAATAAATCAAAATCTGTAAAATTTTACAAAATTGTCACAGATACAAAATAAATGCTTCCAAATTATGAGTGATATTAATCCTAAAGTATCGTATGCACGATAAACATATTTTTTTCTTTAAGTTAGTGTAAGTAATCATTTTTTATGCCAATTTTTAATTTTAGTATTACATAGCGAAACACTTTTTGTTTCCCGTCATGTCTTTTCGCAAACTTTCTGGAATAAAAATGTATGAGATTCTGCCATTTATATTTTCAGAATTTTTTACAATGTTTTGCAATGCAAAAAAGCATGATTTATGTAAATATTTCTTCAAGTATTGGTATATTATATCCTATGAACAACAAATTCACTTCTAGAAGCTTGAATACGTTTTTCAGGATTGAATTTTGATTTATTTCGTTGCGTGACTGTCTATCGTATAAATAAAAACATATGACATTCTGGAGGGATAATACATAATACCCTTTGCATTCCGTATATTTTTATATGTGCATCTAAATATGAAATTGTCAAATGTGCGATGTATAGCTCTTTTTCGTGATATCTTTCCCTAAACTGAGCTCTTTCTGTTTATTCTCAAATTCATAACATACTGAAAACCTTACTGAAATTTAGATTTTCTTTGTTATATTTTTCTTTCATCGTTTATCGATTTACAAATTCTAAATATATTCTAATACGATTCTCATGTTTCATGCAAAGCTTGAAAATTCCCATTTTATTATCTTTGACTTCTAAATATTTTCACAGATTGTTACTGTTACATCTGATGACTGAAAAAAAACTTGAAGGAAATTTAAACTGCTGTATTTTGTAAGGGAAAAATGGATGATTAAACGTATTATTAGAGAGGCTATTTTGATAATATACAAATATTGATAATTTCAAAAAGTTTAGGGCAGTTTTTAACTTGCGATTTACATTACAGAAATGTTCTTTTATGAATATTTTACATGTAAAAAGATAATATGAATCTTATTAAATATAGTAAATACATTATTTCAGAAGTTTCCACTATAGAGTACTACACTCAATTACTTTTACTAGTACAACATACGAAGAATAAATTACGAGTTTTGTAATATCTATTTCCACATACAGATTTTTTTTCCAATTTCGAATTAATTATCATTCAAGATAAATAATCTAATTCAATTTTAGCTTCAAATTAAGCATTTTAAGTGTATTTTAAATTAGTTTATTGGGCTAAGCCAATTTCAAAGTGCAAAAGTATGTATTTATAAAGTTTGAAGAGCATTTTACCTTTAACAATAACTCAATTTACTTTTATGTCCATAATTTCTTTTCAAATAAAATCAATAAATGAATATTTTGAAGGAATTTCAATTTTTAATTGTGACTATTGGTTATGTAAGCCTTATATGCGCATATAAGTGGACACAATACCACAAAATGACCAAAATATAGAAAAATATTACCATATTTTACTTTTATAATTATTCAAAATATATGTATAAAGTCTCATAACTCTAATTTCATTATTTAATGAGTTATTTAATATTTATTTAACATTTTGCTATGTCATTTCATTGATCCTCAAAACTTAGCTGCTTTTTCTTCAGCTTTTTGCTTTTCATGACGATCATGTACTTAAAATACTAACCTTTTTTTTTCCTTTCCTCCTTTTTTGTAATTCACAGAAAGTTGTGAAATTTTTCCTGGTCGTTTTGTATAATATGTTTGATAATTCTGTAGATGTGTGGCGACATACTATTCCTATTCACCTCTTGTGCCATAGCTAAACTCAATATACTAACACTAAGAGTCAATAAGTCGTTCAAGAAGACGTTACACACATTTCACACACTATATTTATTGACAAATTGCTAATATAACGACAATGTAACCGACTCTCCCCAAATATCGCCCTAAATATATTAACTTGTTCCACCAATATCAAACTAATAGAGTCTTACCACTGCCTTAGAGTTGAGGCTGTCTCGACTTCTAAACTTCACTATGCAGCCGATAACTTGTAACGATTCTCTACCCCGTCTTCGACTCTGGAACAGTTGCTAAACGCTAGAACCACTCGACCTCTATCGTGTGTCTTAAGCTTAGCTTATATATTTCCTATCTCCCTCGCTTCACTTTATTTCTACCTGCTTGTAATTTAAATATTCACGTTTCATTTTTGTTTGGGTAAAGGTTGTTTAGAAAAAGCAATCAATCTTAATTAAAAGTCCCCAAGGTTAGTGAAGAGAAAACCGCGAACAGCCAAACGTCACAGATGTAGTAAGGACTTAGAAAAATAGTTACTTTTTAAAAAAAATCCCCCAAATTGGATATACCTGATTTCTAACTTTTTTTCTTGTTCCAGAGTCTATTAGAACAAAATATGAAGAACTGTAATGAACACCAGCACAACTAATGATATGCACAGAATTGTGAGAAACACTTCTAAGAAAGTGAAAAAAAATGGTTAGAAATAATAAAATTTATAGAAATTTTAAAATATCGATTTTGATTTCATTGTTTTTCTGTAAGTCGTACTGAGAAGCCACACGAGATTATTGGCGACTGATTTCATAATTTTGAACCTCAGTCAATCGACGAGAACGAAACCTGAGCTATAATAATGAAACTTCCTTCTCCAAACTTCCACACCACGAAAATAACGCCAAGCACGAAGCCGCAATCATGACCAATAGGCTGACACGGCCAAAAAATATTTAAATACTCTCAAAAACAAATTAAGACTCCAAATACTTTTTTTTGTTGAAAATGATTTTTTTCCTGAATTGCACATTTTATTTGCGTTAAAATATGATAAATAAAATCTTTTTTAAAAAATATTTAATTAAAAAGTGTTTCTCGTATGGTAATATGTCTTCTAAATATTTGAATGAATTTCATTTTTATATTTTTTATGGGTTTTTTTTATATAGAATGATAGCTTGCTTCTTTATATGTCTGATTCGTTATTCCTCCAACATTGAAAGTTTGTACACAATAACATTCACTATTCTGAGTATTCAATGTATCTACATATTCCAAGTAAAATATTTCCTTGCCATTTTTTCTCAAAAATTCTTTTTATATTAAATTTATTTCATGATTACTTTGATTATACGGATTATATATTATAACATAAGACATCTTGAATTAGATTTAAAAACGTGCGTATTATGTGGTATTATTTATCTCATTTATTTTTAAACCAATTGTGCTATGTATTTACGCAGCATGCAAGAATTTTTTTTGAAATTAAGCATAATTGCACTTTTTTCTTAGAGAGCTTGTTTAAGTAAATACTCAATGCTAATTCCAAGCTTGGTTAATGGCAATACTGTAATCTTCTTCCCAGGAAGTTAATCCTCATTATACAAGAAACGATATCTTACTAAAACAAAGCTCTTGGCAATTCAAGATAAAATTTACGATCAAACAATACAGTTTCATTGTCTCAATGGTTATTCGTAGGATCTTTGCAGAAACTATTCGAGTCTCTCAAATGTAATTAGATGCAGGCTTAGATAGAAGCCTGAATGAAATTTATCACCTTCCCTGCATCATTAAGTCAATTGATTTTCTTTAAATATCATTTGTTTCTTTTCTAAAAGATTTCGTTCGAATGCAGTTCTCTAATTCTAGTAAGAAAATGCATATTTTATTGTTTTTTAAACTTAATATTCACAAAACAATGGTGGTAGACATTTTTTGTGTGTATTTCAATTACTTTTATTTATTTTTTATAAAAAGTAAGTAAAGAACAATTGCATAAATGAAACGTGCACAGTGCATTAAATGTGTTCTGGGCTTCTTCCGAGATGAATTTTTTAAGTAAAATAGGAAGATTGTTATTTAAATGTTTAAATTACAAACTAAAAAATAACTTGAGCCTAATAATTATAAACATTTAATGTGTGCGAATGGGAACTTTAAGATCATATTAAATATTTATAATCGTAAAAAAGTAAAAAATATGATGAAACTACTGTTTTTATTAATACAGTGTAAAACATACAATCAAATAATTCAAAAGTTAAATAGTGTCTTAAAAATATTTTTGAATAGTTTTGTTTGATATAAAATTTTATCAAAAGATTCACTTCAAAAAGTTATTCAAAATTATTTTATGAAATTGAAAACTTAAATCTCTAATTTATTATCGGTTATTACAAATTTTCATTATTATAGCTTATTATTAATAAGGGATTAATACATGACAATATATTAGTTAAAATGATTACAGAGTGCTGGTTGGGAATTTTTGGCGAATTTTAAAATAAGTCGCCAAACTACCGTAAGGGTTACCAAAGCAATTAATATCATAATGATTCGCAAAAAAAGTTTGTCAGAATAAAATTCTTCTCAGGAAAAAAAAGTCGCAAAATTTGGTGATTACTGTGAACTTTATTTTCATCTGCAATGTTTAATTTCATTTTTGCACTTTAAACAAACTTAAGCAAAAATAAAAATACATTAGAAAATTTTACATTCAAACCATTTGAACAAAAGCATTTTAAAAACAGTTGAATGAGAATAAAATTAAGCCATTTTAATTATATGACTTTGAAATTATAAATAGCGACTGAGATTTTTAGATTTCTGGTAAAAAAAATACATATCTACATTTCAGATTTAATAAACTGTACCTGATATACGAAAACAGAGTGACTACTTAAATTTAAAAATTTATTACACATAAGCCTTCAAAATTGCCTTGAATTCCTAAACAGTTATGTAACAGAAAAATAAAAAAAAAACGCATTATGATAATCAAAAACAAAAATAATACTCTAACAACTTACCACAGCAATGGAACATTGTTCTTGAAGCTTTCCTCTATATTTTTCTTTAACTATACGAAAAAAAGCAAAATAAAAAAAATGTAGAACTTAAAATTCGAAAAATAAAATTACACAATTTCAAGTAAAAAAGAATTTGTATTTTGATATTTAATTAATAGTTTTCTACAGCATTAATACCCCTTACATACAGAATATCAAAATATACAATAACAAGAGAATTTGTTACATTACTCAACGTCTAGAATGATGTTTACACTTTCATAAAGGTATACTACATGTAAAAAATATTTCCAGACCAATAAGTTGAATTGCCTTAAGTTTCCATAAACATAGTCATGCCTTTTGGAAAAATTAAATCTTGGCTAAATAACCTATACCTTAAAATTCTCGAAACCATCAATTTATTGCTAATTTTAGGAGAACAAAACCTTATTTCCAGTAAAAAAATTGGAGAGATTATCAATACCTTTCCTAACAACCTGCTTAAACAACTAGCCTGTTAAGCAATAAAATTTAAAAAATGGATTAAAAACTTATTTCCGGCGTAATAAACTTCACATTTCCAATCAAATTGCAATTAAAGCCCTCTGATTGCTTATCTCATTATTTCCACGCGCATTTAAAATTGATTTATTGCATCTAAAAATTGATTTGTTACATCTAAAAATTGATTTTTCAGAACATCTGTTCTTGGGATCTAAGTGAGTGATTGTAAAGTTTAATGGTTCAAAACACCAAGATATACCTATGCTGCGCTGAACAAGGTGTTGATAGCTCTTGGGATCTAAATCAATATTTAATTAATTTATGAGACAAAATATTTTGCTATTTATTTAAGCTCCTAAATATGTGTCAAATATTTAACAAAAATGTAATTTTTGAAATGATTTTGATAAACATTCAACAGTCAAAGTTTTAAAATAAATAAGCATAGTAAATTTACCTCAGCAATGAAAATTGAGTACAAACCCTTGTATTATCATTAGAAACAAATGGCAAATTTTTCAACAATATAATTGATACTAGTCATTAAATGACGATGAAAGGAACACGAAACATTACATCAATCATAACAAAAGAGTCACAAGAGTTAGTCACATTCAGAAGCAAATACCAGCTCAATTTAATGATTTCTTGTTTAACCATACAGTTCTCTCTAGTAACAGCGCTATTATGCAGGATATACGATCCCTTCGTCACCACTAGAGCAGCATGATTGTCGAATAGGAGACAGTCATCGGTATGATTATTAAGTACTGAAAATATATGCCTCATTATTTCAGTTCGAGCAACAGGTAAATGAGTAGAACTTGAACAAGCATGTTATTATAACATTGCATACCCTCAGATCTCCCGTCATTATACAAAATGAAATATTGCACACGTATATATATTGCTTCGAAACTTTCAAATTAAATAAGACTTTAACATTGAGAGAATTTAAACCACTTTAAAAGTTTCTATTAAGTACTGCGTTTATGCAAAATATATCGAGAGAAACCCTAGTTTACTTATTAAGAGCACCATTAGACCTTTTAGGAACCAGATTTTTTAAAAATTATTTGATTTATCTTAGCATATATAAGTCTGAAAACATTTTCTGGACAAATCCATTTACTTTGAATTATATAAATTACAGTATTCAAAAAAATTTAATGATTTTGAAGTCTTTTATCACCGATCACAGGAAAAATAAAAATAAGTTGCAATTTCCTAAATATGTTTCTCAAAATTAGGTTTGCTTACTGGCCGTTTTTTCGGGCTGCCTATTTCTATACGACCCGTGGTCCGCTAACCCCATCCAATACGTCTTTTAATTCTGAAACATGGTCAAATGACACGATCGACATATTAACTAGCACTCCACATCCACGACAACGGATGGATTTTGAACCTCTACAGATTTAACGTGCATCAACCAAATACAACGGGTCTTGCATAGAAACATGGTTCGAACACGCGGCTTCACTAAGACATTCTCTGGCCACGAGCTCAATACCAAAACCATTCGGCTATTGTGGTCGAAACTGGTTAGCTGAATAATTGTTTGAAGGATTGATTGATTGGTATTTGAGACAAGTGGAGCCTCAAAGGCTATTATCACAACTGATTAATTGTTTGTTTTATTGAACGCTTCCAGCTGTCTACTTCTGCCCGACTTAAAGGTCCTATAAACACAGTTATTTATCCACATAAATTGGAGACACTGTCCTGCACTGTTGATCAACCAATTCATGTTGACACATGATTTGGTATCCTGCACTGCACATCCAAGCCATGTCAGCGAGAAGACTAACCTTTGAGGAATTTAGCGTACATCTAGCCTCGAGCACACAATCATAATTGCATGGCTATCATGAACACTTTGAAAAACTTGATTCTTTCAAATATTAGTAATAATAATTTGTCTTCAGTAAAAATGGTATTTTTAAGTAAACAGAAAGTCAAAAACATTATGAGCAATTAAAGGTTATGTAAGTCTGAGCAGTTTGGGGACAAGATAGCCCAGTAACACAGATGACAAGCTTCATAGTAAGAGATTTTCGAGTCCTAATTTCACAAAAGACCATGTTATAGAACAATGAGACTAGTGCATATCTCATTGAATTGAGCACCTAAAAATCCTCTGTAGGTGTAACAGTTATGAAAATGAAGTACCGGTTCAGGAGTCATTCTCTTATCAAATCGTCTTTCAGAGCGTTAGGTTAGTCTCTAAGGGCTAGTTTTGTTATTAATGCAAAACATACGCATTACAACTTAGAAAGTTATATAATCAAAACTCTTCTAATGTATGTGTTACGACTATATAACAATTATCAAAATTCAGGTTGAAATTTTTACAAACTAAGAGAATACTTATGATTCTAAAATACCAAATTTATGATCACTTTAGTATCATGCAAAAAAGGTAATCCTGATTTTCACGGCTTTTTCTTAATTCTTTAACACTGGTGTATTTGACGTAGTTTAAAAACTCCTGTCTTTGTAATTAATTGTTTATAAACGTTGCATCTAGAAGCAACTCAAAAACTATTGGAGACGGACCTCGTAAGTCACGGTCGAATAACGAGGATGACATCTGAGTTGGCTTCCTACCTCATTCGACCCTCCTAACTTTCTCACCATCCCAACGTGAGAATTTTAAACCTGATAGATTTAATGTATATCAATCTCATTTCTCGACGAGTCAAGAGAGATCGCGTCAGCTGTGATGAAAAAAAACTAATATATATCTCAAAAAGTTTATAAAAGTACTGTAACATATTATAATAAGTATTGACGGGATTTTATACAGGTACCAAAAATAAAATTTTTGGTACCTGTATAAAATCCCATCGACCATTAAAGTTGGCGCATTTCTAGTCAACCTTACGCCAGTCATACTCAATCTAATTACATCAATCTGATCGTTGTCTGGTGTCATTTTTCTTGTTGGCGAAAATAATCGACGAGATTTTACACAAATACCAAATTTGCAATATCCGTGTATCGGATTATAAATAACAGAAAAAGAGTCCAATTAAATTTTACAACAAATAGCAGTGATAGTTGAAAAAGGAAGTCATTTTGTAATGGTTACACTTTTTAGAGACTCAACTTACAATTGCGAAACATGCAGAATTCTCAGAATTCGTCAATATCTTTGGGAAATTTCTGAAGTAAATAATCTATTATGATATTAAATATGATCTGGTTTACATGAAAGCTTTCAAAAATATCAGCTACAGAATTCCTTTGAATAAAACGCAAAAGATTGCTTACAAAATATAATATCGAATGACAGTTTATCACTAATTAAACAGCAAAAAAATCATTGTCTGGCAACTTTAAAATTTTACGTTTCCTTAAATCTTAAGAAAATTTCTAACTAACGAAACTTTCCCTTTTTTTCTGGCGTCGTTCTTTAAGAAGTTTATTGAATTCATCGAGTCGTATGATTTTTTTTCGAAACTTAAATTAGTAATACATATATATGTTGAAGGCTCACCCATAATTAGCCTTATAGGTACCTGACTTAAAATTAGCAATTTTATACCATAAAAATTAAAAAGTCTCATATTTTCGAAAGCTATCGTCTTTGAAAATGAAGCATATAATAAGGATTTTATATTAAAACTTATTTAACCACGCTAACAAACAACCAATTTTGTATTTAAACTCATTAAAGAGAAATCTCATTATATCGACTTTGGCTTCTAATTAGACAGCCTTCATCTTCCTTTTTTCCTTCAGAATATATCAGATTTCAGCTTCATTGTAGCGGCTCGGTTCTTTTAGTAAATTTTCTTATTCACATAATTAAGGAATGATGAAAACCAAATTATACATCTTTGAATCCCTGTTTTAATGAATACTGCCTGCGTAACAGTCTCTCTAATGGAATGTTAACAATATTAAAATAATTTAAAAATTTAGAATATAAATATTTTTAATTTTATAGAAATGATTCTTAATTGCCTCAAATAAACTTAATTATTCATATTTAAATAATGTAATTTATAGTTAAAGGTAGGTTTATTAATAAAGGGGTTTTTTTTTTTTTGTTTGTTGGAAATTGTGTGTGTGTTTTTGTATGTTAAGTAGACACGCCTTTCTTTCCTCTTTAATCTTATATGTTTTGAATCCAAAAAATATCCTTTTTTTCAGATTTTTAGAGTCAAAATTATTTATTACTTAGCCCACAAATTTAAAAGTGAGTAAAATAATTTTTAAAAGCTTATTGTAAATGTAATTTACCATCCCAATTATAACTAAGAGCTTAAAAGAATAATAAAATTAGAATTATCATAGTTCTAGGTTAAATTTAATATAATAAATACTATTTACTATCAAGTCTTAAAAAATAAATTGCAATATATGAAACACCTAAGAAAATTGCGTATGTTGTCTCTACCAGGTAATTGTACCTGATAAATAAAACTCTAAATGTTTGTACTAAACATATTTTTGATGTTTAGTACAAAATATAGTGTATATATTTGCACGAAGCTTACAAGCAGCGGTGGCGCAGGCGTAAGACGCTCGTCTCGTCAAGAACATGAGTTCCCGTGCTCAAAACCCAGTGTTGACATTAAGAATTCACGTTAAAATTTTGTTTAATTGTTGTTTGTTTCCTTCTATAATTTCTAAAAACCTTCCAGAATATTCTTTACGCTTCTGGGGTAGTGCTCTGGAATATTCCTATGTAATATATGAACCCATGTTTTCTCATGTAGCTGCTCTTCGTCTATTAATAAATCACGTTATTCACTTATCTATTGTATGTTCAATACGACCTGCTTCTCAATGTCTTCGAGACAGTATGTATATATATATATATATATATAGATAGATAGATAGATAGATAGATAGATAGGATAACTGCTTTTTAAAGTTCAATCTATCTATAATATCTTTATTTCTGATCTTTTTAGTCTGATGTGATATTTCTTGTTCTTATTCATTTAAAGAGGAACTGACATTTTCAGGAATTATCCTTGTATAATTGTTAATTATCTTCCAGAAATTGGGATTGTTTTTGTTTGTTAATTGTTTGTACCTTTATAATTACATATTATATCATTATATTTATATAATACAAGAATTTAATTCAAATGATTTTATAAAAATTAATTTTATTCACATATGGAAATAATATTCATGGGCCCATCCTATTCTTATATAATAGTTTGAGAAATAGTGTAAATTTTTTATAAATCGGTTACTTTCTAAATGCATCAGAAGACGGTGCGTTATCTAAAACAAATGAAAAATTAATTATATTTTCAAAAGCGACAAACATGAGAGCAGTTTTCCCTTAAAAGAAAGTAAATTTTACTTCAAAATATTAAAGTTTGGTACGTTTTTTTTTAAGTAACCATAGATATTCGATAATTTTGTTAATATGTGCAGAAAGAATATTTTTTTGCGTGATTATTAGTCACTAAAGGGGCTATTGTTTCAGGTAATGCATAAATTTTTCGTCCGACTACTTTTCAAAATAAAGTGTGAAATGCACATGACTTGTTTTCACATTTTACAGCAACAACAATTATATTAAACTTAAAATATACTCAATTTAATAATTTAACATTTGCTTTAATTTTAATACCTGAAAAGAATATTATTATTCACTTCAATGTTTTATCGTTTTTGATTTAATTCTAATATTTAATTGAGTTATTTAATAATAATTTTTTAAAAACATTTTATCACCTTTGGTGGCTAAATCTGTTCTTTGCAAATTTTTACGTTAAACTGTTGATTTTTTTATAATTTCGAATATTTTTTAAAAAGTAATTGTAAAAAATAATTTAATAAAATATGCATAAGCAGTTTGTACTTTTTTTTAAAAAAATGTATCTTTTTAAAAGATTAGAGATTGAATCTTTACGTTAGATATTTATACCCCGGATGAAAAAATAGGAACATCAATAATTTACTCATGAATCATGCTCAACATTTGAAAACTTTTTGAGAAATATATTGATAATACTACATTAGAATTAAATTACATACCTCATTATATCTTGAATTCGTAACTATTTAATCAAGTCTTTTTACTTTATGCTCAGATTCTTTCGTAGTCGTCCCTCTTCCCGGATTTGTCCCCTATTAGAGCATTTGGAGGACCTAGTAAAACACCAGATGCCACCGTGTAACTCTGTACATGAGTTGCAGTTGGCTCTTCAAGATTTGTGGACCCATACACCTCAGTACAACGTTCAACATCTAATCAACTCAATGCTGGACCACGTTCCGTCATGTTTTGAAGCATAAGGCTTTCCGATGCGCTAGTAAATTTACTCTGTATTTGTCTATTTGTGTGCAATATATTTGTTTACTTGTCTTTATTTTGGGATCAAGCGAATCTCTCGTCTGTATCATTACGTGAATTAAATTTCATTTCAATCCAATGCTCCCTTCTTGGTGCGCTATTATCAATGTGTGTGTGTGTGTGTGTGTGTGCGTGCTAGTGAACAAGTGTTGAAGAAGCATCACATAATGAAATGATGTAACACATCGATCAATAACTCCCGAGACTAACCCAGAGATGGCGCTCGTAGTAAACCAGTAACCAGGTCTTTCTAGAGTACTAACCTTTGCTTGAAACGTGTCAAAATTTTAAGTCGATCGGACCAGGAAAAAGGTTTTTTGAAGTGAAGTGAAAAAGGTTTTTTCCAAGTGGGTGCCGCGATTGCTTTCGATGGAACAAAAACAGCAACGAGTCGATGATTCAGAAAGCTGTTTATCGCTATTTACTCGCAACAAAAAAGATTTCTTGCGGGAAAGAAAAAAAAAGAAGAAAAAAAAAATTTTTTGGAAAGGGGAAAAAAAAGATTTGGAAAAGCGTTGGAATGATTGTATCACCCTAAAAGGTGATTAACAAAAGGTGTTATGTTGATGAATAAAAAAAAAATTTGCAAAAAAACTGTTGTTTTCAATGTTAGACTCGGGAGTTATTGATCGATGTGTTAGCAAAAAATTATACAGAGGTGGAGGCCAAGCATGATAAAATAACGTTTCCTTACACTAATTGGTCATTAGAACAAATAGCATTTAAAGTTCTAGGAAATACAGATGGTTATGAAACATTATAAAAGAAAAAGTTATCAATGCATTTAACGTATCGATGGGAAATTACCGATAAATGACATCTGGGACTTTTGAGAAAGGTGTCAGTTCGTGATACGTCCACCTTGGAGTAAGATGTAAAATTCCACACTGCGTTATTCAGTAGTTGTCGAAGCAATTTATCTCTATCCATCTGCAGAGAACTGATAGAGGCTTGGATTCTAATGAGGGCGTTCTGGTTTGCTGAAGAACACTTTCAATAAGCAAGTCACCTTCTCAACACATCCCAAAAATTTTAAACGAGGGTTTGGTTGGGAGAACATGCTAGTCGTATGAAGCGTTGAATACCTTCGCAATCTGGATATTCTTATACTACAACTGATCGATGACATGGTGCCTGGTAGTCAATGAAATCAAATTTATCATTCACAGCACTATGGAAAAGGTGACTTCATCAATATACCTTTGATTGTTCATATTCCCAGAAGCGAACACATATAGGGACGATCAGCCATTTATCAGGATATCAGTCCATACCATGACACTGCATGAAGAATATAGTTCTCCTTCCTGGATATTTCTGCACGATACACTTTGCCACTCTCATGCCAGATCAGTTGAACTCTACAATCCGATTGCAGACTGAACTTACTGTCATCTTAGAACAGTATGCATAATTCTCTCGATGTTCTCAGTCCCCGTGGCAGTTTAGAGAGGAAGTTACGAACCCAGGTGTTGTTTTCATCACTTGACCGATGTTCAAGATCACGAGGTCCGTCGTCAATGGCCCTCATGGTGCTTCGAGATGCGACGTTGATTAAAAATCATTCAATCAATCTCAGACCCTTTATGTAGCTACCCCATTGCTTCGGTCCATTCTTTTCCCAAAATGCTAAAGGAGAATTATGTCTCTTTTAAAAAAAGCATCACCTTTCATGCAGGAAAAGATCAACTTTACTTAAAAAATTCAGCTATATAATTTGTAGAGGAAGGGAAGACAAAATAAATAAATATAAGAACCAGTTTTGAAAATTGCCTAATTTAAACCTATTCTGATGGACAGTCGAATGTTCTAAGAAATTCCAGACACTTAAATAAAGTTCAAAATTATGCACCCATACAAGTAAAGCCACTGAAAAACCCTAACAGTTGGTAATCCTATTTATATAAAAAAAAATGATGCTCATGTGTGTGAGCATCATTCACACACATGAACCCAAAACATAAGATTTTAAAAATAAATATAGAATGATGTACTATTGTTTAATATTTTATTCCATTAAATGCTACGAAATGAATGTCTGAAGTAGACTTGTTCTGACCAGAAATAAAAGGAAGTCAAAAAGGTTATCCTACTGGTTCATTATAACCTTATACAAAGCCTATCTTATTGGTTCTATCACAATATATGCTCTCTTCATAATTTAAGTTAAGATACCATTTGAGTGATTTATATATCAAACTGATTTAAAATGTAACAAAATTTCTTCCGTATTCCTATCAATAGATTATTATTAAAGTTTCCTGAAGATTGATGTTTAACTCTACATTTTAACACGCCTATTCTTACAGACAATAGATTAATGCAGAACTTGAACTTAATTCGTTTTCAAAGACCATCATATTTTATTACTGGAATTTATTTATAAGAAGTGAAGAATTTCTTTAAAAACTGTGAAAATCACCTGAGAAAGATGTCGAACATCTGAGACAGGAAGGATATTTTCTTTTATTTTTTTTCAAAATTTATAAAGATAATTCAAATAATTAAATTCAATTTCCTTCGTTTAATAATAATAATATAAATAAACTCAATTTTCTATATCAATAAAAATATTATCAGCATAACACTACTGAAAAGTCATTAAATATTTTTCCCCCCATGATAAAAATGTATCTTAGCGAGATCTGATGAAACTGCTCCACACAATCGAAAAGATTCAGTAATACTTGTGCTGCCATCTACCGAGCACATCAAAAATATTCTTATCTTACAGTTCTATCGTCAATTTATATTTCTTTTTCTCAAGTCTATTGAATATAATGCACTGTTAGATAAATACTACACATATTAAAAAAACTGAGCAAATTTATTTTTAATTTTTTTTCGGGGTTAGGCTCTTTAACTGATGAAATTTCAAAATTGGAATAAATTTGTTATGTGTGTTTAAAACCATAATAATCTCACTTCCAAGAGACACGAAAATTGCCCGAAGAGAAACATTTTACATAATTATTAGGATTTCAGAGCATCCTTCTCGTATTCAAGATTTAAAAGATTGAATCACTCTATCTTTTCCTTTAATAGATTATTTTAATCAGTCAGTACGAGTAAAAGCGTTTCACAGGTACGTATGTGGGAGGATGCTTCGTGCGTGCTTGCTTGAATTCTCTGTTTTTGAAGTCATACTATAACATTAATATATAAAAAAAATATGATGAGTTTAAGGCGTATTCTTGAAAATTAAGCGAAAACAATCGTGATAAATTATCTACAAATATTCTCACTATTTTCATTCAAACCGGATGAGAACTCTACAAATATGAGTTCAAATTAGTTTTACATAGTTTTAATCATATTGTGACAGAGTAACGGGTGGCATGGGTTCAATACTTGATTTTACAGAAAACCATCATTTGGAATAAAGGAAACTGATGCTTGTTGAACCGCAATGGATTTCTAAATCCTGGCGTTAATTGAAAGATGTGAAAATTTAGATTGTGTGATCTGTGATTAAAGGATTCCTGTGACTTCAAATTAAGGATTGTAATTGTGAAATTCTTTGTAAGGCCATCGTTTTGCGATCTGTTACCATATTGATTCTACGAGGTTTGCTCTTACATCTACTTACTTCACTTTGTATATATAATTGTATCCTTCTCTGTCGATTCCACTCCTTCTAGTGAGTCCTCCATTTCTGAAATTGTTTATGCAAATATGAGTTCACAAAGAACTTAAATGAACTGCATTATCAACCTTAAGCGACATTCTTAAAAAAATGAGGATAGATAATTTTTGTATTCAACTACTTCCTAAATAGAGAATTATCACCAAACATCTCTTTATTTTAGCGATTTTAGCTTAGAATATGACCATTCAGAAAATAGAACAATTTCTAGTTCACGAATTATTAAGTTACAATTTGCATGACCTTACCATCTCCTACTTAAAGTTGCTTACTTAATCTATTTATGGGGGAATTCCTGTTTTCTCACATTGTAGATATAAAAGTAATCCACTAAAGGGACAATATCTTGGTGTTCGTCAATAATCATGCCTTGTGGTTCGGAATAAAATCACACAATAACTCAAAGTATAAAGTAGTATTACTCGTTGAATAACAATAAAACATATATTGAAGTAACATTCAACTATTTGCAGAGTTATTTTTTAAATGTTTATATATGTTGTCTTTGCGATAGTATCAAATGCGTCTGCATTCCTTCAGTGCTCCTTAGCGAGTTCAAGGTTTACATAACAAGGGGGGAAAATTTAAGCATTAATTGTAAATGACGAAACTGACACTGCTACAGAAGAAGTATGCATGCGCCAAATGCCAGCAACAGACATCTGTTTAGCGTGATGCCTTCTCTTTGAAATGAAGTGCCTCTCGTTTCTGTGAACACAAATCCGTATACCCATAGCCTTTGTTCGCATTGAGTTTTTTATTCGTTTGTTTGCTTCTTTCGTTGGAAAATGATAAGTGAACAACGAGTTGTGAAATTTCACATGAAAGTAGGAGAAACTGCTACTGAAACCTATAAAAGAAGAGTATGTCAATAAACTTTTATCGCGTGCACGTGTTTTTGAGAGGCTTAAGCGTTTTCAAGAAGGCCGAGAACATGTTGATGATGATTCACGTCTGGGTCACCCTTCCACGTCCGAAACAGATGACAATATCGGAAAAAAATTGGTCATCTGATTCCATCTGATCGTCGGTTAAGTATTCGTGCAATTGTTGAAACTGTACGCATTGACAATGAATCCGTACGGAAAATTTTTCCAACAAGTCAATGCACCGGTTAATTCCACATTGTCTGCCAAAGGGTTTCTAGCTAAGTACAGCAACACACAGTGTTAGACCATCCACCTTATTCGCCGGATCTTGAGCCATGCAATTTCAATTTGTTTCCTAAAG
Source organism: Nephila pilipes (assembly GCA_019974015.1). Lineage (NCBI taxonomy): Eukaryota > Metazoa > Arthropoda > Arachnida > Araneae > Nephilidae > Nephila > Nephila pilipes. The sequence goes on from BMAW01026146.1 coordinate 1,094,981, forward strand.
TGAAATCTGGATTCAAAGGAACAAGATTTGAGTCCGTTGAAGCTGTGAAAGAGAAAGCGGTACACATCCTGAAGTAGTTGAACAGAAGAAGACTTCCACCACTGTTCCGAACAATGGAAGATTCTCATGGAGCGTTGTAGGGATAGAGGAGGGGTGTATATTGAAGGTGATAGTAAATATGTATGATATAAAAATAAAATGTTTTACAGCATTCGGTCTCGTTATTTAATAACCACGCCTCATATAGATACGGCCGCCACTTGGTAAGATTATCGGTTGGTGAGCATGGCTCTCTTCTGGCAATGGACGTAACACTATTTACCTCAAGCTAAAAAAATATTAGTGTTAATTTACCTCTCAAACTGAGAATCTTGTGAATTTATTTAGGTACATAAAGAACTGTTTCAGTTGTTGGTACTTCTTACGTGAATTTGAGCATTCTACATAAACTGTTGAATTATATAAGTTATATCATTTAAGTCCTGACAACAGGTAAATCAATTAAGCAACCTAAATTTAATTCTTTTATTAATATTATCTTAATTGTATTTTATTTATATTGTCTTGCTCGCATTCTTTTTACTTATATACTCTTACGTCGGTATAGTAACGGAAATTTAAACCTTAATTGAAGAGAAACTTCGAAGAAATTTAAGCTTTCAAGATAATTGCGCACAATAATTTAATCCGCGAAATAATTACTCCTACACACAAATTGTCCTATTAAATTACTCTAGAAGTGAATTTTTGAAAATATCTAATTTCTTGTACATTTAAATGTTGTAAGGGATTTATATATCAAGAATCCATATCATGTAGAAATATTAATTTTCAAACATTTCTTGACTGAATTCGCTTAGTAATAAATATTTCCTTGTAAAAGTATGATTTCAAACCTGCAATTTTTCTTCAAAATTATTCTAAATGTTTAATCGCAAATACATTCATTATGGAGTAAAATAATTTAGTTTAAAAAATTTTCTGAATTTCAAAAAAGAAAAAGTCATTAAAAGAGCTTTTTAAAGTTTACTTCATTTTCGTAGAATTCTATAGAATTGCTGGTTCCGTGTTACAGAAAACTATGTTTAAGTAAAATAGTTTTAAAAAAAGAGGGCTAACGTTGCATACATTTAACTAAAGTATTACAATATTATTGTATCAGTATTAATCAGTATTACAATATCATAAAGTATTACAATATCATTGTATCAGTA
>BMAW01026146.1:1096204-1109377 GCA_019974015.1 Nephila pilipes
TTACAATATCATAAAGTATTACAATATCATTGTATCAGTATTACAATGATATTGTAATACTTTATGATATTGTAATACTGATACAATGATATTGTAATACTTTATGATATTGTAATACTGATACAATGATATTGTATCAGTATTACAATATCATAAAGTATTACAATATCATAAAGTATTACAATATCATTGTATCAGTATTACAATATCATAAAGTATTACAATATCATTGTATCAGTATTACAATATCATAAAGTATTACAATATCATTGTATCAGTATTACAATATCATAAAGTATTACAATATCATTGTATCAGTATTACAATATCATAAAGTATTACAATATCATTGTATCAGTATTACAATATCATAAAGTATTACAATATCATTGTATCAGTATTATCATTGTATCAGTTTAAACTCAGTATCTGAACGATCTGAAATTAAAAATATTCCGAGTCAGCAAAACTACATTAAAAATGAAAAAAAATCAAATATTGTACAGAATTTTATTCTAAAATCAATGTAGGAAAAATTCATACGTCCCACAATTTATAAATGCGCTTCCATGACTTTAAAAAGCTCTACAGATCCTTACCTAAAATCAATAAATATTCTCCATCAGCATAATTTAAACTAATATAAAATCAAATAATCAATTGGCTAATATAAAATCAAATTAACAAAATATTCTCCTTAAAATTAGTACAAGAATATTGAAGGTGATCGCATTTTACCGAATATATATATATATATTTGTCATAACATTATACAAATCATCATATTTATAATTAAAACATAAAAAAATAATATAACCCAGTGCAATCAAGATTAAAAGAAACATAAGACATTAAACCTAAATCCTGCCCTAAACAAAAGTTTCATTTTCTTTTACTCTTATATAAGCTACCTTTCCCATTTTGCTGATGAGAGCGTTACATTCTGTCCCCTAATTACGATATAAATTTGAGCTAAATCCATTACTCTTAGCCAAAAAACTACCTTTTGGGGTTTACTAAGAATTTACTTTGCTAATTTTTACGGTTAAATGCATGATTTTTTGTGCGTCTTCAAATTACGAAAATTATGAGTATAAATACTCAAGTCAAAAAACATTTAACGAGGTAACAGAAAAAATGGCCCATTTATCAGATTTGTTACGCAACATAATTTAGAAACTCGAAAACGGTTCTTCCAATTTTGTTTCTAATTGCCTGAGCCAAAGACGCCATATTCATCCTAGAGGGATTTTTTCCCCCGTCGTTTTTGGTTAGATGCACCTAACTGCGACACATTTTTCTTCTCATTTATGGAGATGTTGAATAACTGCGGAACATTCGATTAACAAAATCTAAGAATATGAAAGGAAAGCGCAAAAAGCCGTGGCTTCATTAATTAGACGGGAAAGAGCGAAGAAAATTAGCTTTTTTAGAGAAACCCGCTACGCACTTGCTTCTTTACCTATGAATCCTAAAGCTAATAAATCATTCCCGATGTAAAAAAGTATTACAAAGCTTTAATTAAGAAGGTATTAAAAAGATGCAAAAAGATTCGTTATAGGCCGACCAAGTTAAAGCAGTCATACATCAAATTTCGAAACTTCGAAATATTTCCATTTTAGTTTACTGTTAATATAAAATGAAAAATTTCCTTAAAGAAAATTTATCTTTAATAGAAACGTTTAGTTCGTTTGACTGAGCCATTAAGTACAAATTCTAACATGACTAAAAGGAATATATATTAATTTATTTCATTTATTTTTAACAAACACAAGGAAAATCATTTAACTTCCAACTAAAGTTAATGTCCAAAAATCAGATTTTAATTTGATTGATATATCAATTCTAATTCAGCTCGATTAATACATTTTTTTTAATTCTAAGTTTATCGAGGAATTCATTTTAATAAAGTAATTTTAATAAAAAATAACTGTTAGTTTTTAATGAAAGAATATCAATTATATTTCCTTAAGTTTATTATCTGGAACTCTAGATTTCTGTAAATTTTCATTAGCTATATTTTAATAATTAGTTTTTTTGTAAAGGTAAGACGTCTAGGGACACAAAAAATAAATGAGAATTAAAATACACTAAAAAGGGGAAATATTTTCTTCGAACTTATGAGGATGTATCGTGAAGTTTTAGTTATTACAAAGAAATAACCGAGATATTTGGAAAAAAAAATATTCTACTCATTAATTTATCTTTATGTGCACAATGTTGTAAATTACAGTTAGTAATACTGATTTGTTTGGTGCCAGAATGCCATAAATTGTATAAACCTATTGTGTCGAAAAATAATTATTATTACTAAAAGTAATCGATATAGAAACTTAATTTTTATTAATTATTCTTAAGACTTCACTACATAGTCAACATCCAGAGTTATACTTTTCTCCCAGGTTTCTTAATTTTTCGAAGACCGCAATTGTAGAGTTCAGATGACTGAATTCTGTTTTCTTCATACTGAGGATTACTTCAATCTACGGCTTCCTGAAACCAAATAAATCAATATTAAAAGCTGTAATTGACAACATTATGTACTTAAGGATTACATATCTCGGTTATTTCTTTGTAAATATATAATAATTAAAACATTACGATTCTCCTCGTATTAACTACTGATAGTTTTTCTTAACAAAAAATGTTTTAAATTGAAATAATACTGTATTTTTTGATACACTTAATGCAATAAGCATTCAGTGAAATTTCCTGGATATTTCCCATAAAAATTCAGACACCTTTAACGCATTTCTTATACCTTGTCTAGAATTTAAGTGCCTAAAGTAGCCTAGTAGTTAAGGTCCCAAACTTTGAAAGCTGAATGATTAATTCGAAATTCGACTTAGTCACATACTATTGAGCAGAATATTGGGTACTATTCTAAGTTGCCTTTATATTTTTAGAAGGAATTAATTTCGTTTTTTTCCCTGGTAATTCCTCGTTTTCATTGATCTAAATTTAGTATTGGGGGTTCCAACTCCTCTATTTATTTAGCATTAAAATTATATTTATATTTTATAACACATATTTATATTAGGCATTAGTTTAATGTTAAAACTAATTATTTAAAAAGTTTATTTTTATACGATTTTTGATTGGTCGTCCCAATCCTCTTATTTTTTTTAATTACTGCTATATTTCTGCAATTATATATTCCAATATCAGGCCTAAGTCAAATGCTAAAACTACTAAATTCTCTTAATTAATCATAACACGATATCAGGAGTTTTGTGAAAGAATTCCCGAGTGGGTTCAGTAAATATCTTAATCTTCTAGATAACACGATTTTTTTTTTCTATTTAAATTCCCGTTATTATGCTATTGGCAAATTACCATAATATCTTTTGTATTCATACCTTTATATAAAGCTTAGTTTTTAAATATATTTTTTCCTTATTTTTAAGATAGATTAAATTAGGCTAATTTATATATTGGTTTAGGTTTAATTAGTTAGAATTTTAGTACTTAGTTAATATTTCATTCCGTAGACTTTTTAGGTTAATTTAATGCCTGTAAATCTTTCAATTTTTGATATTTGTGTTGTAACAAATTATCCCCGTAATGACTAAGAGACAGAGTTACGTAATAATTACCAGCCAAAATTCTTTAACCTCTTATTCACACTTTGCATAAGCAATATCGAAATAAATTAATACTAAGGAGCGATTAATTAATCACGTCCTTAACTAAATGTTATGAGGAAAAATTCTACTTATCTTTAAAGCTCTAAATAGTTGTCTTAAAATCACTGGATTCAATTTAAGTTAACTTCTAGTGACGGTATTCAAGTCAAGTTTACATGCTTAGTATAACACCTCACAGTTGCTCGAACCTATATAGTGTTCCTACAAATCTCTCTCTCTTTCTCTCTCTCTGTAATTTCTCTCTCTAATCTGTCTAACTTCCTCTATCTCCACAATCCTATTCACTACATTTCTTTTATAGTAAATCTCATTTAAATATATAATGGTTCTTTGACAAGGCGAGGTTTTTACATCAAACATTGTAGTAAAGCAGCTCCAAAGGCCAATTAAGGGTAAATGTGCATGAGAATCCGTTACAGTGTTATTTCAAAATAATAAACACTTCACCTGTTTACTTTATTTGTAAAACCCAATTTTTTCATTGTTGTTGTCATTCTATTAACATGTTGTTATAACTCAACTGTTAAATCAGCTATACATCAGAGACTCTTCTGTAAGAGCTCATCCTACTCATAACTTGAAAATTATTGGTTATCTTTTATTAAATGAAGAATGCTCATTTAGTGAATTACTTTTGTGATTTTATTGAAATTCAATAAATAAATACTGTTCGGTAGGTTGGCGCCTGTTGTTTTCTGGATGCTGGATGGGTAATCTTCGTAGGAGACCAGATTAAGAGCCTTAAGCCCTTGTTGGGTGAGCTCAATCTAAGTGGTTTAGTCGATCTGTCAGTCAGAGTAGAGGGGCTGCAGTACGTTAAATGAACTTTTAAGCCCTGTGTGGAGTGGTGTGAAAGTTAGAATAAGCTCAGAGCCCATTGCCATTAAGCTTCGCATCGTTCTAAAGAGATGTAGTTCAAACCAAATGGAATGCTTAATGTTTTAAATTTTCATTTGCACCTGCTTGCATTAGACATAATTTTACTTAGTTCCTTCTGCACTGTAATTTATTTTATTCAATAGACATTTTATCTACGTAGAAATCTTATTGATATCTTTGTTTTTCTAAATGATGAATAATTGCAGAAGGCTAGATATTTATAACTACTACTCATTGTGAGTTGACAAATTGCTTAATCAAAGGAAATCTGAAATATTTAAACTCCTATCAAATAATCATGCAAATAAACATACAAATTTGAACTTTCCTATTTTATTCATTGCTTTCTTATATAACTGTAATCCATTTTCCCTGTGATTTTTTTGCTATGCCTATTTATCAGCACGTTAAACTCCGAACCTGATTTCACAAATCACATCAATAGGACCAATTTTTTTTTCAGATGATTTTTGTTAAAATGATTTTTATAATTATTCTCTTGTTTATATATACTTTTTTTGCTTTTCGCGTCCATGGCTGGTCACGTAGTCCTAACACGTAACTTTTTACTTGAGAACAAAGTGACCATCCGTGGGCATAAATTCCTTAAAGATCCATAAGCCCGTGGACATAAATTGCTTCCAACTTTAAGCAATTATTTGAAAACAATTTTTAGTTATATTTTAGTCAATCCAGTCATTTTTTTTTCATTATTTGTATTATGAATAAAATGTCTAAAAGGGGTCTTACCTATGAAGAGAACTAGCTGCTAAGCTCGAAAATCTATAGGATATCGAAGAGATAACGGGATTCTCAAGCAACTCAATATACTTTTTATCTTATATAATAATTTGGATACAATTTTGGAAGATGATAGTTGAGCTTCATCAGAATCTTATTATTCTAGAGCCAATATCTCATTGGTCAATCTTGTGAATCATAGAAAAAATGGGAACCTGTGCCAGGTGATCGAAACACTTTTTCCTTCACTCCTCCGTATACTGATGTTCATAGGGAAAATGTCCAAAAACTAAATGGAAAAGATCAGAGATCACATTTTTCAAATATTCTATTGATGATAATGTAATAGCCTTATTAGTCACCTAAGATTAATTATTTAAGAATTAGTTAATCTTTCTTTCATTTAGTTGTAATTAGTTCATTAAGACTAGAGCAAAATTATTTTTTATTTATTTTACACTTGATTTTTGCATTTAAAGAAATAAATAATTAATTAAACTCCATAAAAACATATCTTAATTTCGCATAAACAGTCAAAAATAGAAAAACATTTAATCTACTCATTCCGCATCAAGCCATGAAGAGCCCTGGGACCTGAATGGTCAGCTGACATATCCAAAACCTATATAAAACGTGTCCACAGGTATTCACGAGGCGTTAAATAAGAATGCAAAATACCCACTTGTGGTTAAGCGTTCGGAAGGAAAAATTTAAAAATGACTACCAGTGAACCCATGGCGCTCAATGTGTTAAAAATCTATGAAAAATTTCTAGGAATTAATTCATAAAAATACATCAATATATTCAGAGAATATCAAAATTTATTTCCACCGGACAGGAAATTGTGATTTTTAATAATGAATCTTAGTGTTGTCAGTGTAATGAAAATAAAAAACAAATTCAACGAAAAGCAAACTAAGTTTCAATGTAAAAAGCAGTTCCCCTTGTATGCGTGGTACTTAACGAATTTCTAATAAATTCTCATTTTTTTTCACCAGAGAATTGATAAATTGGTTCTCTGTATAATTATTTCCTGAAAGAGAGAATTGTTTTATCCTTGAATATTTATCCTTTCAAAATTATACAATTTTTGCATAATATCTTACACAGAATAAAACTCCTTCTTATGGCGCCTAGGAACAAAAGTTGACTTAACATTCATTTGATTCTAAGATGGATTAAAGCATTGGATTGCCCATTGAATGTCAATTCAAAGAGTACTTCCTGACATCAAACACTGGAATAGTAATGGAATTTTGAGTAAAATAGTTGAATATTTTTTAATCCGTGTGTTTAAAAAAGTTACGTGTTTGTGAAGATCACATGATCATAAACGAATTATACTATTCTTAAATAATAAACTAAATAACTTTTAAAGAAAAAATATCAAAGAATTCTTTTTAAGTTTAAAATTGTTTCGAATATGGAGAAACACTGAGAGAGCTCGTCATTTCAGTGTTCATCTCAGATTGCAATAAATGCTTTAATTTTTTTTTTACAGGATGATCTTAAAAATTAATCAACAAGTTTTTAGTCTGAACAGTTGAAAAAAGTTGTAATAGATGAGTCAAATGTTGCATTAATGCTAAAATAACAAAGATTTATCAAAGATAAAAACTTCGTTTATATTATTTAGCATTTTCACTTATATTTTAACTTTAAAACAAAATGCTTACTACATTGGTATAGGATATTTATATTTTAGTTCATCAAGAAAAAGAAATACAGCAAAATTTAATTTAAAAATCGTTTTCAAACTATGTTAATTTTTCCCCTTAATGTTTGTTTTCAAAGGAAGCTTACGTCATGAAAATGGTCTTGAAAACATATTTTCCTCTAATACAGTTGTAATTTAATTATTTATGAAATATTGCTACTACTCTATCCACTTTTCTTGAAATTAAAATGAAAAAGTGTCAATTTAATATTTTTAAAGCGTTAATCTAATATGTTTTTTTTATAATTCTTTATGCATAACTATTTAACACTCATGATGAAATGTTTGCTTACTGAATTAAAGTTTTGCAGCTATTGAAACAATTTACCAACTTATGAGGTTTGAAATATATAATAATATTTACGTATGTAATGAATTATGGAATTTTCTCTTCTGTTATTTAGAATTAAAACCATAAGTTTTTAAAAAGTAAGTTTAGTAATGAGATTAATTTAACCTTAATTTGTATCATTAAATCAAATATTAATCAAATACTTATTCAAAACCTGTAATTAATTGTGGAATCAAAGATATAATATTAAATAATTGAAAATTTACAAGATGTAAATAGTATAATGTGTGGGAGGAGGACCTATAATTTAAAAAAATAATTATTATGCTCCCATATTTATATGCTCACATTTATTCGGAGCTTTTGATGTGTTTTCATTGTAGGGTACTGGTCAAAGAAACAATTTTGCTATTAAAATCAATCTATTTCTTTTTTTGAAAAAAAAATTCGTTTTTTTTCATTAACGAGTAGTTATCCTTGATTCCTCGAAAGATGAAAAATAATCATTGTAAGCGCGTTCACCACACACATCTTAACAGTAGAATTTTGAAGTAGTAATTTATTGCAGCAGATTCTTAGAAACATAATAATAATAACAATAAAGAATATCGCGAGATTTTTTTTTCATCCAAATACTACCCTTTACATTTTGAGAAACAGAATTCTCAGGGAAAAAACTGAATAATAATGATTGGTTGAAAAACACGTTTCTTTAATTCTTTTTCTCGTTTCTGTATTTCGAGAGTTAGTACTTGGCTCCCATCCAATGAAGTTTGAGTCCTCGATACATAGCAGCCTATTTGTGTATTCAAAGAAATAGAGCATAGCAGAATTCTTTCTGTACGAGAAGTTATATGTGAACACATTTATTTTATGTACGACAGATTTAAGGCTTTTATGTTTATTCTGTAGCTTGTAAGATAAAAGCATGTAAGTTAAGTTATTGGTATAAGATTTAAATCGAGTTTTTTATATTCTTGTTTTGAAGGAAAGCAGAAGCTCTCTATAAAAAATGTCCTTATCAATATCTTGGAGAAAAAATGTATATTTCTAATTTTTTAGATAATCTTGTCCGAAACTTTTCAAAAAGAAGAAACTTATGGTCGGAATAATGTTTGAGCTATCAACTTTTGAAGTCTTAGTTCAGATAAAGGACAAACCTTTTTAGTATTGTATATCATGTCTTGATGCTTATAAATAAATTTCCTCATTTCTGGAAATTTATTTATAAGCATCAAGGATTTATTGTTATTATTATTATTATGTAATTAAATCATTTAAGAGCTACAATATATAATATGAATAACATAACTTCTTCCGATGTAAAATTTTTAAACATAAAGCTGACACCTAGGTAAAAATATTCGTTGCTGATACTTATTAATCTCTCGTCGATTAATAAGTATCACCAACTTTATTAATCTCTCGCCAATTAATAAGTATCACCAACTTTATTAATCTCTTGCCAATTGAAACTACTGGCATTTATCAAAATAGATGTTATTGAGTGTTGAAATATTTGTTTGAAGATGCATACCTTCAATGAATAAACATTACCTAAATCTTGTGTTACGAGTATATCTTGGCTTGTAGTGTACTGATAATGTTGGGTAGAAAACAAAGGAGCCCCATATAAATTAAAATCTACTCAACTCTTTTAGTTGACAACTCTCTTACATAAATTGATAATAAATTGAACTCTAAATATACAAAGCACTTGTGACTACATTAAATACAGTTATGGTTCTGACTATATCTCCAATAAAACATGAAAAGTTAATATCAAACTTTTAGCCAACAATCCTCATAAGCCTTATTTATACTTTTAAGTATAGCCAAACTAATAGGCTTCAATTTATATTTATGAGGACGTCCTAAAGCTTATTAGCAAAAAATTTCAATCAGATTTATGAGTATAGTCCTTGTTTTCAATTATGCTTATTTTCCTTCAAAAATTTTACTTTTGTATTTCTTTTGGAACGTATCTTCCCATAATATTATAAGAGCGGTCGAATAATTCAGATGGAAATATTGGAAATATCAAAGAAATTATTTTAAAATAAGACATTTTTAAAAATACTTATAATGTCCATGTTCTACAACCCTTTAATTTTATGTGAATTGAATGATACACTACAATTTTATCATTTACCTCTTTTCCTTAAGATTTTATATTTTCAAGAAAAGTAGTTGATAATTCTATGAATAGGAATGTCGATTTCATTTGATAGTTCTCAGGTTCTAATACATTGCTGCTCTAGTTCTAGGTATCCTTATTTAGTGAAATTTAATCAAAAGTTACTTGGGTTACTCGAGACTTCAGGAAACTCTCTTTGCATAAATTATAACCAGTTAGTGCTCCATTTCCTGTCACATAGGAAATTTCTCGTTGGTTTCAGAATTGATACGGACTACTCAACAGTGAAACATAAGGATCGCCTTTATTCATTTTTCTTCCCCATATACAGAGGTTGAATGTATAAAGAGTAAGATATTTACCACTTTTCTGCAATGTAAAAATAGAAAAAAAATAATTAAAATCATTTAATATCAGTAAATGTTATAAAATTGAAATAATATCAGTGGAACTATTCTAAAATGTTTATTTTACTGATTTTAAACATATTTACCCTATGTGTAAAGAACCATACACACAAGTTACTTTAATGAGCATGAAATATCCTACGAATTATTTTTAAATAATCAGCATTTTAAGTTATGTTATTCGAAAGAGAACAATAAAAAACTAATCAAGTAAAATGAATAAATAATGGAAAAGGGAACCTAAATTGCGATTTCTATTTTATGAACAAAATGTAATTCGATTTATTTTTAGGCAAATGTGCATTCTAGTTTTCTTCAAGAAACACTCAAAAAGTGACAAACTTACCAGTCTTCTCAAACCAAATTACCGCAACATCTCTTCGGGAGCATTACGGTATTAGTATTTTGGAGTATTCTTATTATTTTATTTATAATCCACAATCTTTCCGAAATGCTAATAAAGCCATTTTGCTTTTATAAAACTGTCAAAACTTATTACAAAACTCATTTGCAGTTGAACATTTATTTGAAGTTTGTGTAGGAAGAAAATTTATCTCTTGCAGAAGTAATTGTTGGAGCGTTTAATGCTTATAGGCTGGTTGTTTCGAAGCTATTTGCTTTCTTGTATAATTTCCCCTTGTTTAATAATTACGCTCAGGAGTACTAGATGATTATGTAACTTGGCGAAGAAACTGGTTAATATATAATATGAAAAATGCAAACCACATCAAAAGAACCACGTATACTTAAAATATGTCAACTTGACTTAAATAGATTATATTCCTTTCCTGATTTGAAGTAATTTTAAACTTGTTTACAGGACTTAAATGCATAAAATTATATTTTTTCTATAAAATTAAAAAGGGAGTTGTAAATTGTTGAGGTGATGTGTGAGTGGAGTTTACAATACCGTAAACTGATAAACCAGTTTATCAGTAAATTGCAAATTTTAATCTCAAATAGTTACTGGTAACTCTACATTGTTTTTGCTGGTAATTCGGTAAAATTTGTATGTAATTAAAATAAACTTTTCCTTCGACATTTAAAATTACGTTATCCGTGAAAGATAAACTTAACTTCTCGATCAAAACAAAAATAAAATTTAATAATCAGCCTCTGACTCACATAAAATAAAGAACAATGAAATCGTTAAAAAAGAATTTGAGTACTTTTAATAGGGAAATATAAGGGGAAATTTATTCAAATTTCCCCTTATATTTCCCTATTTTAGAAGAAAATTTTACCAAATTACCGACAGTAGAAAAGTTCGTAAATTTGTAATCACTAATTGAGAACTATTCGGCGTAGAAGTTCGTATTGAGTAGTTGAGAGTTCGAACTCTGAATCCACAAAAGGCATTTGTGAGAAATAATAAATGCTAATGCAAAGTAGTTGGAAACGGACCACTAAATCCACATTTGATACTGATGCTTAAATTAGAAGGATGAAGTGCTTACTCAAATGTCGACTAGGTCATATAACTGCAGATCAAAATTCCAAGTCCAATCACCTAAAATACATCACTTAGTCCTAGTATAACAATAATTGGTCCACCCAATCCATTAACTGAAAATAAAAATTCCTTAATTTCTTAAGATAATAACTGAAATTTTTTTTAAAATGTTTCTCGAAGGTCCGATAGGAAAAAACGCACAATTGTTTTTCGAAAACATTACTAATTATTTTAGTTATACATATAATTAAGTACATACCTACAACAATTATTAAAGAAAGAAAATTCACGAAACATGCAGTGATAAAATGATCACATGTTATTGTTGCATTAAACAACTGGATCGAATATGAAATATTATAGAAAATAAACGCTATAATAAAGGGAATGTATTTCAGTATTTATATTAAAAAAATAATTTTATTTAGAAATTTCAATAACTTACAAGAAATACGTAATAAATAACAATCTACAATAATAATTTCTAAAATGTTATCATCATTAAAGATAAGCAAGACTCACTTAAATATTATTTGTTTAAGAATGAGAAAAATATTTCTCCTTGAATTGAAATATATTCCAGCCGATATGAAGCTTCTAGCTAAAGAACTAATTTTTCAGTTGCATTACAATGTTTTAAAAAACCAAATTCTTGGACGTTTGCTTTCTTAATTTAAATAACCTCACACGATGCAAGAATAATAAACATAGTATCTAAAAAACGTTTCTTGTTAGCATAATGTAATTAAGATCTCGGAATGGTGACTCTGTTTCATTCCAGTTTTTATTACATACGTTCCCGTTTCGTAATTTAAATTTCGGAACTCTCAGAGTTAATTTTTAAAATGTAAGGGACGCTCCAATCAAATCTGGAGGTACATTGGAAGTTGCATTTTAATTAGATTAATTAATAATTCAATAACAAAGAATTGGAGTTTTTTTTCTCTATTGATTATATTCAATTTAATTGAATGAAATTGTCATGAAAAACTTTTTTACTCTCACTAAGAATATTTTGTTCGAAGAATCTGAAAGAAAGAATTGGGGGAGATGCAAGGATTGTTAATGTAATTGGAATGCTGTTTGTATCAAACCTAATCATCTATTCCCTTCACGTTCGTGTCAGTACACAAATAATTATGGAAATTCTGTGTCTTCTTTATTTTCTCTCATAATTTAGATATCAACTATTCTTCCTCTCTGTGTGAAGAACTTGAAATTAATACATTTAATTTCATGTGAAAATTTTGAAAAAAAAATACATCAGCTAAAAATATTTGATTTGAATTATAGGAAAAAAAAACTCCCATAAAATAGATAGGATTACCGAACACATATATACTTCTTCAGAAAATAGTTTTCATAAAATAAAAGGCTTTTTTGAGATTTATTAAAGTAAGAAAGGGTCCTAATAGTAAAATTTTGGTTTCGTTATTGTTAATTTCTGGTAATCACACTTTTGTTAAATCTTATTTAATGCATGAAGTGGTTTTCATGGCTCATTTAAAAATTTGGATGGAATTTTCTTGTTAAAAAGTGTTTTCACAAGTTGTTTTCTTAATATCAGCTTAAAATGTACTGATTAATTCTAGTAAATTTGACGAGAAAACTAAAATATGCTTTATTTATGGGACACTGTATCCTAAACCTGACCAAATTTTGAAAACAATTTACAACCTTATTTTACTTTTATGATTTTTCTAAACATATGTCTAACATTTTATAGCTCTATCTGAATTATTTAATGAGTTGTTTAAATTATTAACAGTGTGATAAGAAATTCCATTGACCTTCAAAATTTATATTGTTTTCTTCTCAGCTTTTTATTTTTTATGTACTTAAAAAAAACTCTAAGGCTTTTTTTTTTTTTTTTTTTTTTTTTTTTTTTTTTTTTTTTTTG
>BMAW01026146.1:1109477-1132195 GCA_019974015.1 Nephila pilipes
TTTTTTTTTCTTTCCCTTCTCGACGCTCTTCCTTTCTTGATGGCACAGCCACGTATATTATGTTTGATAATTTTGTGCATGGAATAAGAACTTAGATAAGCAATTATTTTTTTTTAAGAAATTCATAAAATTGAAAATAGCTGGTGGTCTTTTTACTGCTTTTCGTTCTGCCTGATAGTAAAAAAATATAAAACAATAAATAACACAAACACAACTATCCCCATATACATAGACTTCTAAGAAAACTTCTAAACACTTCTAAGAAATTGAGAAATGTTTTTAAGAAAAAAATTTAATTTGTAGAGGTAGTAAGAATTTTAGAAATATTTTAAAATGCTAAAACGTATTTTGAAAAAAAATAAAATTTTAACCAATTGTTAGTTTGAAAATGAAACTTTTATAAAGAAAATAAAGCTTATTTCTCGAATGTATATTTCATGTTTGTCCAGATATGGTGAATAAAAACTTTTTCTTATATATATCTAATTTAAAAATATGTTATCTCAAGCGCCTTTAACATCAAATAAATTCATTACGATTTTGTAAAACAATTATTCATCAAGGGATTTTATTTTTATTTGACAAACAAACATTGCATTACAGGTGCTTCTTATAAGACTAAAGGAAGATTATGTAAGCAAATAAGAGCTAAACTTCAATATACTGTCATTACTCTAGATACACCCAGCACTTGAAAATGCCCATTAGAAGTCTAGTAAAATGTGCACTTAAGTCACTTTTTGCAATTAAAATGGATATCTAAGAAGTATACGAGATTCTATGGGGCATGTTCGTGATATTTTTATTATTCCTAGATTCAAGCACTTTTGGATATCCGTTTACTAATTAGTAAATTATGAATTTTCACTCAAAAACGAATTTGTTGAGCAATTCTGAATACTCAACTTCACTGCATTCTCTTTCGTGTTTTCTAAATCATGATGATTTTAAGATACGTTTGTGACGGCCTTACTTCATTATTTAACTGTACAGCCATCTTAATGTATAATTAAAAAGTTCAAAAGTTCATAACTCCAACTTAAGATACGTAAGAGAAGAACAACAAACTTTATCGTCTATCAAAGAATATGCAAGATCACTATCTCTTGAATACCTCTTAACTCAGATAATCCTAATTTATGTTCAAGAAATAAAGTCTTAGCTTACCAAATCACTCATTTCTAATCAAGCAAGTATTTAATACAGCACACACTTCCAAGTGCTTTCACCATAAACAATTAATTGTGAAGATTCACTCCAATCTGCAACACCATTCAGCTTGTAGTTATCCTATATCTACCTTCTCTTTCCTTTCAATCCGCTTCGCCAACATATCAATAGCTCTACTTCGATTCACTTTTCTACTCATCTTCATCTTATTTACCTAATACCGTTTCATTTGGTTGTCAAGGAGTTGTAATTGTATGTATTTCAAATTACCCCAAAGTCTCCGAGGTTAGTGAAGAGAAAATTGCAAATTGTCCAATATCACAAGCTTCAAACGCGATTAAAAAGTATTATGCAGTAAACTGCTTTCGTTTTTAAACCAGATATCTCACCAGGAAAAGTAAGATTTCAAATTACCTAACATTAATTAATATATATATATATATATATATATATATATATATATGCGTAATGCTTAACCTCTTTTATTCGGCACATCGAAATGTATTTACTCTCGAATTACGTGTGTAATATCTTATAACACAGACTATATTCTTCTTGAAAAATCTGCTTTCATCAAGCAATGAATCAAAAATTATAATAACGTTTTTATTCACATGGTGTCTTTTTGTTTCCAGTACAGAAGAAAAATATTTTCCGAATCAGCGAGATATGATCCAAAATGAACTTAAAAAAATCATTATTTTCTTTCCTTGCCTTTATAAAAAAGAACTCGATTATAAAAAATGCAGAAAACCATATTCGTAACAAAAATGGAAGTAAATGTTCTTTAATAATGACAAAAGAAAATCATTAGTTTGGAAACTTTCATGACTCGACTGATTTCAGTGTCGAAAGAAAATATTTCTACTTGATTTATAAAAAGGAGAAAAATAACTTTTTCTTCTCTTAAAATCAACTGAATAGTAAATTTTTCTGAAAAACCATTTACTTACATGCCGGTTGGAAAAAGTTCTAAAATTTTCATTACTCATCAGGAAATTTTTGAATAAAATATCCATTACTTTATGCGAAATTTGGAAGAAACTAAAATTGTTGTACTGCTAATAAAAAAGCAATATGATTTTTTTAAAGATTCATAGCTAAATCATCAAAATGATTCATTTTATAGCAATTTTTATAAATTTGCACAACTTCTAGGGTTAATAAAACGTATAGTTGGAATTATAGGCTCTCACTTATTCATTAGCATCAGATATCTATTACGAAGGAAATTCAAGATAGTAATTTTACGCAAATTACATTGCAAATTAAAATAAGTATACTGGATAAAAAAAAAAATAACGTTACTTATAATATATTACACATCCCATATACATAATACTATGAAAACCAATTAGATGCATTATAAAAAGAAATGAACATAATCACAGTCTTCAGATAAAAAAAAATGCATGCACGCGCACAAATTTTCAAGGAATTCAATTATACTAAACTGCATTTGAAAATTATGTTGATTAAAATATTCATTTGTATATATCCAAAGTTATCGTAATCAGTTGTCAATATACATTATTGTATCCTACATGCTACATTTTTAAAAATATGGTACAAAAATTAAGTTTTTGAAAATGACATTTGTACAAAAGATTAAGTTTGTCGATTTTTTATTCTAACGGACGGAATCTATTCTAACTGGCTGCGGGAACGGGGAATGCAATTTACATATTTTCTTTATTGTTTGTCATTATAAAACATCAGCCGATCACTTAGAATAACAACAAAAACTTAAAAGTAAAAAATTAGTTAATGACAATGCCCGTACTTGTGAAAACAATATATTCACGGCATTCATGTAGCAATTCTGTATAATAAAATTTTATCAAAGTTGTGTATATGGCTGAGTTTAGTTATTTTCATTTTATTGCAAATAATGAATATAACCCCTATTTATAAAGATTAAAAATAAAAAAAGGTAACAGCCGCATTGTGAAATGTCACCTATTATCACAATGTTTGAAAAATGGTCTTTATTCTGATAATGGTGTGATGAAAGGTTAAATTGTTACATTACACCATCCATAGAACGACAGCTATTTCTCATTTTGATCCTTTTCAGAAATAGATTACTATACTAAATAATATAAAGCAACAAAGTAGTTAGCCTTTTAATAATGTTATGAAAATAAAAATAAAAGTACAACGGTTTTTTTTATCTGCTTTTAAGCTTTTGAGACTAGAGAATTCGGATAAAATTCTGAGTAAATAAAAAATAAAGAGCAGAGTGACATTTGGTAACGATTCTAAAATTACAATGTCAAGTCACTTTGGAGAATTACGCCTTCGGGGATTGCCCAATTGACAATTTCCATTATAGCACCATAAAAAAACGGGTCTACTGAAATGAAAACATGACTAAGACAGCTCCTTTATATACTTATAAAATTACTTTTAGTAAAACTGTTCATTTCTAAATAAAAGAAAATTATGGTGAATTATTATAGAGATGTGTGCGACACGTCAAAGAAATTTTAAAATATTATTTCCGATTCAAAAGTGCGTCATTTTGACAAAGTTGTTAGCTAAACTGATAGCTTTTGTTTTATCATTGGAGTAGATTATTACGATCTACAATATCACTCATATGATGTACTTATCCAAATAAAATACCTCGTAGTATTATGATCACGTTTGTATGTGTGAATTATTCATCCTAGACAAGTCGCAAATATTTAATCGCTCACTTTTTGTCTGAATGTTAATAACTCATGTTGACAAGTACAAATCTCGATTTTCTCAACAAATTCAAAAACTAAAAATATCAAATATTTAAAAAAATTATCTTAAGTATAATAGTTATGAATAGTTATTCTCTTAAGTATAATAGTTTTCATTACACCTCTCTTTTGAACTCCAGTTATGAGTAAGTTACACTCTATAACAAACAAAAAAAACGACGCACCAAGAAGGATTTGCCCGATTGTAATGAAATTTCGTATGCAAAGACAGTTGAACCGAACATGCAAATGATTAAAATTTGGTGTCCAATGAATGAATAGCAGAAGTTACAGTTAATCGGAACTGCACACTCAGTAGGTGTATATAAGAAATGATTCTCAATCTGATAGTTAAATTTTCAGTTGCATTACGATTTAGGATACCTTTCAATGACTGAAAATATGCTTCGTCGCAAGATTCGAGCTCATTACGAGCAACTGTCAGAGTTTAAAAGAGGTCGTATAATTGAATTGAAAGAGGTAAGTTGGGCAAATCATAGAATCACTCGTCATATGGGTCGAAGCGATGCGGGGATTAGAAGATGCTGGCAAGAAAGGGTGGACACAATGGAAGATTTCAGCGTCATGATGGTAGCGGTCGACCTAGGGTTACAGCAGATCGGGAGGACAGAGTGATTGACAGATGAGTGTCACAGCGAATGATTAACCGTGTGAACCATCAGACGTGCGATCCGCACACGAGTGTCCACCATGACCATTCACAGACGGCTGATAGAGAGAAATCTACTCTCGTATCGACTCCTACGCCACATGCCACTCATTCCTGCACAGTGTCAAGCTAGATTACAGTAGTGCTTTGCTCCATCAGGTTAGAATGATGCTGACTGGAGACGTATAGTGTTCATAGACGAATCCCGCTTCCAACTGTGTCCTGACGATCATCGAAGACGTGTCTGGAGACGCCCAGGGTAGCCTGTCGACCCTGCCTTTACTATTGCACGTAACACAGGCCTTCAACCAGGAATTATGGTCTGAGCTAATATTTTCCTTGATAGCCGGACCCCTTTCGTCGTCATTAGAGGCGCACTTACAGCACAGCGGTACGTCGACGACATTCTGAGACCTGTTTCGCTACTGTTCCTTTTGCAGTACCCTGGCTTTATTTTTTAGTAAGATAAGGTCAGACAACGTAGGGCACGTGTTGCTATGAACTGTCTTACAGCTTGTCAAACACTTCCTTGGCCAGCCAGATCTCTCTCCAATCGAGGATGACTGGGATACGATGGAAAGCGACAGCATCTACCAGGGAACGTTGATGACCTCGCCCCACAATAGGAGCAAATTTGACAGGAAATACCATAGGAGACCATCAGGGAGCTTTATCACTCTTTGCAATGTAGTGTGACAGCTTGCATACAAGCTAGAGGTGGGTCCACACCTTATGAGCTCGTTACTTTGTAACTATGTAACTCTGAAATTAATCATCCAATTTTTCTGAAATTTTAATCATTTTCTATTCTGTACATAATTTTTTTATCCGCCAATTTTTATCTCCATTGGGCAACTCCTTCTTGGTGCACCAATTTTTTTTGCTATAGAGTGTGATTATTTATACTTTGTCAACGTAAATTTGAATCCAGTATTTCAAGGATGTGTTTATCGTAACAAAAATTATTTAGAGTAATTTAAAATTATATTTAAAAAACGACTTTAAAAGTAATTCTTCAAATAAATATTTAAAAGTTATTCTTTCTTTTATTTTCCAATACATTTTAATGTCTCACATTCTACGAGTATATACAATATTCAGTAGCATTACCTAATAACAAATTGTTTTCATATTAAGAGTAAAATCTTGATTTGCTTTTTATTTAAAATTTTACACACACATTACAAATAAGAAGCAAGGTACAAAAATAAGCATTGTACCCCTCTAATAATTGAAAATTATTATGTTCAAATGTAATTCCTTAAATCTTAGTTTCCAACAAGTTGTTTATGATCATTAGAACTAAAGAATGTTCAACGTTTTATTATAGTATTTCTGAGCGTTATTGCAGTTAAGATTTAGAGTAAAAATTGAGAAATGATCTAATTTATTTACAGATCACACACATTGTCTTGGTGAAGAACAAAAAGTTCTGGGCTTTGTAAAAACATCTGAGGTTAAGGTGCAAAAGTCCGTTTTATTTTATTCGTCTTTTTGTGTTGTCTTAACGATTGGAAAAAAACTCTTCAAACTTATTTTCTCATGCTCTGGGAATCTAGTCACATCCGTGATAATAATTCGATTTTTGTAGATAATCTCAAACGAAAAGATGTTCGTATCTGTCCCGGGTTTCATGTCACTGATTCCCATCTCATGAAAACAAAATTTTTCAGTCTTTTCCTGAAATATTTTTTTAACTTCCGTTGTTTCCTGATACCCTGGCTGGAGTAATGTAGTAGAAAGAAGAAAAAAATTCTCATTACTCTCGCTTTATCCGTAAGACTGGGAAAATTGTATTACTTTCTGCCTTGCTTTCTTTGTCCGTTTGCTTCCTACTGTGTTACAAAGAGACGTATGTTAGACTTCTTCCTTTTTTTTCCTATCTTTTCCCTTCCCTTCTGTTCATCCTACTGTGATTTTTTCCCGATTCTTTTGTTTTATGTCGAAAGACACTGCAAGTTTTCAGCAAAGAGCAGAGAAAAAGAAATCCTCCGTAATTATTTTAGAGTGCATTTTTAAAGGGTCTTTTCCTGTTTCAGTGCCCTTTTGCCAACGTTCACCGTTGTTTGCGGCGAAAAGAGATTAAAACCTTCTTTGTGTGCCATGCCGCTTCTCTTTTTATTTTTTTAACGGTAGAGAGTTTTGATTAAAGCCCCTCTACGGATAGGAGACAGAAAGAAATGGAGACTGACATTTTGATAGTTCTCTTGGCTGTAAGGTTCTATAAATCTTAATCTCACAAAGCGTTCGTAGCTCGGTAAATTTACAGAAATGTATTCCGTTGCCTTTATGGAGGAAAGGAATTACGGTTTAAGATGTATAGTGGAGATAGCTACATGATTAAATAATGTTTACTGAGAAGCAACGTTGTTTAATAACATTGAAAACGTTTATAGCCATTCGTAATTTAATAACACAAAAAAAGCTGTTTTTAAAAGTGGTATGAATTTTAAAAAAAAAAGTCGTTTGTGATGTATTAAATTTTTAGAGCGAGTTAAACTTCTTCATTTATTTTTTTAAAAAATTAATTATTCAAAAACAATTTTTTCGTGAAAAAAAATTCATTCAAGTAAATTTTTTGGAAAAAACATAAATTGAAAACATTTTTTAAGTACTTTTATTCTAAATATCAATTTTATTAAAAACATTTTATAGTTAAGAAATAGACACTGACATACACTATTTCGGAGATAGAGAGAAATAGACACTAACGTACATTTTGATCGATCTCTTGTCTGTACAGTACTATGAATCATAATCTCGCAAAGTGTGGGCTGCTCCATATATTTACAGAATTGTATTCCGTTGGCTTTATCAAAGAAGGAAATTATTTTTTAAGATCTAACACAGGGAAAAAAATTTGTTCTTTATTAAATGTTATTGAAAAATAACGATGCTTACAAAAATTGAAAATACTTATGGTTCAATGCAATTTAATAACACGAAAGAAAAAAGGATATTTAAAAGTAGCATAACGTGAAGAATGGTTTGTGATGTATTAAATTTGAAATTAATTAAATATCTTCATTTGATTTTTTTAAAAATAATAATAATTAGAAAACAGTTTTTCTTCAGGAAAAAATTTATTTTGTGTGTAGAAAAAACTAAATTAAAAATTTTTTAATACTTTTACTTATATATTTTTTTATTTAAAATAGCTTATAATTCAAAGTAAATTTTTGAAAAATATATAAAAAAAAAAATTTGTAAAAAAATTCATTTAAATACAACGATACATTTTTTTTTTTTTTTAATTTCAAACAATGATTAGTTTGTTCGGTTGATTTAACAAAGTAATACTATTGCTAAGAAATAAATAACATCAAAGGACAAATCATTATATTGAATAGTTTGGTGTAAACTCTTGTACACTTTTTAAATATCAATATATTTTATGTATTAGTATGTGTTATGCATATTCAATATTTAATTGGTCTTAAGATTCAGTGCAAGGACTTTCTGCACTTTCGTTGGTTAAAGGATTATTTAAAAGATGCATAAATTCAACAAACTATAAAAAACCAATGCCAATTTTTTTTTATCATCAAAAGCTTAAACTTTTATGATACAAGAATTCTTTTAAAAAATTGTTTTCTTTTTTACAATATATAAGTCAATTCAAACTTTACAAACGTTTAAAACGTATTATGGGTTGAAATACTGTATTTTTAAATTTTTTTTCCATGCCAGTTCGCAATGTACGTTAACATCATTCCATTAGAATTGTCAAGTAAACAAACATATAGCGAACATACGAGAAAAAGAAAATCACGTCTCTAAAATAATTTAATACGCTTAGTTATTATCTAGTGTATGTATACATATTACAAATTTTTTCAATTAAATATAAAGTATTTTTCCCAATTTATGATGTGTGTCCAACATAAATATCACATTCTAAACTTAAAAAAAAATGAAAAATATTATATTAATTACATTCCCCAACTTATTTCCTGATGATTTATTAAATTTTAGGAGTAAGCAGAAATCGAAATTTTAAAATTTAGATAAGCATTTATGTGGTTTATAACGAAAAAAAATTTTCATAACACATTAGTTCAAATAATAGTTTTGGTGACATATGTTATTTTTAAACACAGAATCAAATTATGATGTACATGAATAAAATTAAGTTCTTTCAAGAATAAAATGGATAGTTATATAAAAACTAAAAAATATTCGCTTAAACCTTTATAAAAATTATCACTTTGCTGTTGATCAAAATATTAGTAAGAACCATAAAAGAAATTTTCAAAATACTTGGGTAAGACTCGTGCTGCTCAAAGCAATATTGAACCAGCTGCAATTAATATGTATGCTGAACTATAATTGATGAATTTATTGAGCAAAATTCAATTCAAAAAACGATAGTTGCCCTTCCTCAGAACTTTTCGTTTTTCTTGGATTTGAAATAAAGAATAACAAGAAAAACACATCTCTCCGAAAAACTCCATCCGCGATCAATCTGGATTCAAGTCAGGTTGTATTGGATACCTTATACATCACTAGTTTCCTTTTTTTTTTTTTTAGGAATGTTATGCTTTGCTAGCCAAACTTCAGATTAATGAATTGAAAAATACTACACATTTAAAAAAAGAGATTTTTTTAGCAACAAAAGGGTCTAAGATATATTTCTTTTATATCTTCCTTTTTATTTTTAACAGTGAATAGACGTTTGGATATTCTCAAAAAAAGAAATAGAATTTTAAATCATAAATTTACCCTTCTCACAATGAGTCAATAAGACATTAAATAAATATAATTTAAGTGACGAAATATAAATATCTTATTATTAAAAAAAATTAAAATGCGCTATTTTGTGTTGGAAATTTTTTTAAAAAAATAATGTTAAATTATATGAAAAAATATGTTGCATACAAAAAAAAAATTTGAAATTTCGCTTGCATCGTCGTTTACATTTAGCTACTTGTTGTTATTTACCTATTACGCGTCTCATAAATATTTGTACATATGAAAAGGAAAGAACAAGAAAATGGACATGAAAAATAATTAACGTAGAAAAAACAAAAGAAATAATGACGATACTGGTACATCATACAAATCTTACGATTTTTAATTCCTGAAATCAAAATAAAAAATTGACTATCTCAAAAACATATGAACAAATAGAGTTTTATCCATTAGAGTTCAAATTTTGAAACCATTGTTTCTAGTAAATTTGAATACCCCATCAGGCCTGCCTTGAACTAACGCTTGCACTAAATCAGATTTTGAAGAGAATCAACTGTAGTCGATTTGTTGCTTGAACCCGATACAGTAGAAAATTGGCAGCCATCCGTATACATAGCTTGTGCTAATATCTCCTAGGGATAAGGGCTGGGATAATAGCTGGCCATTTCATAATGGTAGTTTGATTTTGTATGAATCAATATTTAGTTGATATAGAGGTGTAGATTGAAACTTTATTCTGCTGGAATATTCAGTTATCCCCACAACGAACTTTCAAAATGAAAACAAAAGAGTATAAAACACATTCTGATAATTTTCTGCACATTGACGAACTTGTACGAAACATATATCAGTTGTGACTTTGAAACAGAATAATTACATCCCACACCATAAAAGTGCCACCTCCTTTTTGCTGGCCAAAAAAGAGCGAGGTTTGCTTCGGAGGTCGAGCATAATAAGATCGACTTTCTGGGCCATCCATATTTAATTTATTTTCATCTCTGAAGAGAAATGTTAGCCATTCATATTTCTAATGCACGGGTTTCTTAGTCCATAGTAGATACGTCTCTCTATAATGTGCTTTGAGTACTGGTGTTCGCGGTATAGTACGGTACACGTGAAATTTCTTTGCTTGTAAACGACAATGAACTGTTGATCTGGATGCTGGGGTAGCTAAATAAGTCGCAATTTACGGACATATATATATATATATATATATATATATATATATATACACGTCCTGTTTGCTTCCTTACTGTAGAATTGTCCCGTTGCAACTAAAGATTATACATACCGAATCTGATGCAATACATGTGTTTAGAAATTCTCGAAACTTTCATTCTTTTAAATTATAAACTCCGGTTTTATCAGCTTGGGAGAACTCAACGTTGTGAGGCACAAAAATCAATCGCAGTAAACTTAAAAACGGAAAAACTTATTCGATTTTATATTCTGCAACAATTACGTCACAGAAAGTGCTTGGAAAAGGCAAATTTTCTAATTCTAAATTTTTAATTCCGTTTAAAATGGTTGTCCATTTACTTTGGGAAACAATATATTTTTTTATTAATTCTCATTTTGTCTTACTCAATTGATGCGAACAAATGTTTAACTATTTCACTTTTATACTATAATATTATGAATGTCATTTATTATTTTTAGTGTTCTATCAACTTTATTTTAAATCTTACCTAAAAAATATAAGTTGACATATTTATGAGACGTGATGTGTTATGTTTTTCCATAAACGAAGTCTTCGTTATTTTTTAAACTAACTATTTTCTCCCCAAAAACGGATATTCCAATAACATTTTAAATCATGATTTTAGTTTCATTTAAGCAAAAGTATACTTTTTAATCGATTATATGTTTTGCATTCTCTTGAAAGTTTTAATTTAAAAGAATTGCTATTTATAATATGGATCGTGCTTTTTGAAAGCCGTGCTGTCACATATATTTCAAAGCGTATTAAAAATAATAATAAAATTCTACTCTAAACGTAATTATTTAACACCATGATTAATAAAATTAGCTCATTTACTATTGGTTTATTCATAACAGTATAAAAATTTAGTGAAATAACCTTTCGCTTTCTATAATTTCAGGGATGGGGGGATATCAATCGAGAAAACTCATGGGAGAAAAATTAATAACATTTAGAAAACCGTGAATCGTAGGGCACAAATGTATTGGAATGGAAATTAAAAATAGCAACTCTTGAATTTAACATTCCTTTTTTTAAATGGATATATTTTGTTGCGGTTTTTTTTTTTTCCTATTCTCTTCTGCAAGTCTCTTTTTAAGACTTAAAATTTTGCAAAATAAAAATTTAAGGAAATAAATAATTCCAAAGAGCAGTGCTCTCTAAAATTAATTAGAAATGTCGAACAAAAGCCGTCGAAAGGAATTCACATATTTGAAAAATGCATATAAAAAGTAAAAATGCTTAAAAACTTTTATGCCTGTAAATGAACGTGAACTTCTTCTGAATGCGAAGGGTCGTTAATTAAAAAAAGGAATCCTCTTCCCAATGTTGTAATGAATAATTTATTTAAGTTCGCATTTTTTTTACATTTATTCATTTACTTCTGTTCAAATAAAGAAGTGAGTCGTTCAAGTACCAAAAACTTTAATGAAGCAGAAGATTAAAAATTTTAATGAAGCAGATGATTAAAATTTGTAATGAAGTATTTTAAGCATTTCTCAAATGATTCTCTTAAAACTCAAAAAATATAAATTTAAAAACAAAAGTAGCACTAATAAGGTAGACCCTAATATGGAATCAATTCATTTCTATGAATTACTCCCATATTTAAAACAATTCACAAAAACGAAATCTAAATTATTCATATTTCAAAGAGTGGATATTGAAGTGTATTATTGCATTAAATTTAACCAATAACCGTAAATAACAAGATTTAGCTTTACTGTTGCAAGTTGCAAAGGTATGCAAAATTAAGAGGATATTGTATGAAAAAGATGGATTAAATTTGCCAGTTAACTAGTTTTGATAATTCCCGTTCCTTGAATAATATTCAATTATTCTTCTATGAATAATTTTAATGAAATACTGTTACAATTTCTGGAAGTTTTAGCTGTGAAGATAATTAACTCAGACGCTAGTTTCTGTAGAAATTGAAGGTTTTTGTTTTATGCATATCGCCTTCAATGCTTCTCGCTGGTTCCTTTAATTTATTCGTAGTTGTGCTGAATAATTGTATTACTAAGAAGCTGCTGCATTGAATAATCGTTTTACCAAGAAACTATTGAACTGACTAATCGATTTATGTATAAATTGTTGAGCTTAGTAATTATTTTTCTAATAAGTCGTTAAACGAAATACTTTTTATATCACTTTAAATAAAATAGTAGTGAACTGAATTTGATAGACAAATCTCTCTCTCTCTCCCTGTCTGTCTGTCTCTGTCTCTCTCCCTCTTTCTCTCTCACTCTGTCTCTCTCCCTCTCTTTCTCTCTCTCTCACTCACTCACTCTCTATCTATCTATCAGTTATAAGCTATGAATTAAAAATTCACTTAAATGGTTTGACAATTATATTTTGTCCATAGAGTAGTTTCAGAAACAAAAAAAAATAATTCTCAGCATGTTTGAATCCTAGCTTAGAATTATGCAATAAAGTTATATCTAACCAAACGCCCTCTTTAAGTTCGACATTTCTCGAATACTGAGTTTTCGACTCCTATTAGTACTTACTCTAACCAGGAATCACGTAAAACCTATTTTAATCACAAAAGATCAACTACTGTAATTCACTTTAATTTCTAACGTACTTATATCTACCAACAAAGCAGTATCAGTTTTCCACTTACATTTACAGTTCTATTTTGCCCATACTCGAAAATCATTATTCTCAAATAATTTTATTACAATTCTTAATTTCATGTAATTTGCGCAATCACGTTTCATTTGATTGGGAAGTAGTTGGAATTTTAAACATAAAACCAGATTGTAATCTCAGGTGTTAGTTAAGGGAAGGTTCGCAAATAGCCCTACAATATAACTGATGATATGCTTCTAAATCGTTTCTTATCATATGCGAAATTAACCATCTATCTTATCATTAGGAGGGGAAACATGAATACCTAGTCAAAGTTTGATGAGTGAGCAAAGTAGAAAGATTTAATTTTTGCATTTCAAGGTTGGACATCATACATACCCCTGTTTTGTATAAGCATAGTATTTAATTTTCTTCATTATTTCTTATAAAATGAGGAAGCAGGAATTCCAGGACAATATCATCTTGAACTGTAAAAGTGTGTGGGGGGGGGATTAGGGGCTTACACATTTCCTTATTAGCTCTATAAGGATTACCTAAAAGCGAGGAAAATAAGACCATACAAAAGTAATTTGTCTTCTTCAGAACGTAAATAAATTAATCTGAATTTCAAGCAATTATTGATGGCGGGACTTCAATATCATCAATGTAAATGCTGTGAATACGTTCAATGTTTAACAATTTTAGTTGATGTTTTACAGAAAGTAGAACATGTTTCAAGAAGTATCTGTTTTTGACAACATATGGTGTTTTAAAGGGAAGTTGGGATAACCAACTTCCAACACTCGTTTTGGAAGTTGTACCAACGGTCAACATTGTTAAACGACCGTTGTTGGAACACAAAGGTCGTTTAACATTGTGCATTGACATTTGTTAAACGACCCCAAAATAAATTTTATACTGATTCATTGGATGGTTTTGAAAACTGTCCCAACAAATCATTGTCGTCATTTTGCATCGAATTGTCACCAACGATGAGACTTGGATTCAACATCATATACATGAAACTAAGCAACAATAAAAACAATAAGTTGGTTCAGGTGAATTTGCTCCAAAGAAGGCGAAGACGATATTATCGGCAGGAGAAAAGTTATGATGACGGTTTACTTGGAATGATAAGATCGTCATGCTCATGGACTTCTTAGAAAAAGGAAAAATGATCATTGTACAATATTACAGGGAGTTACCCCATCCTAACACGAGTAATTTTTAAACCGTCATTGTACGTCGAAATTGCTAGCTTATAAGATGAAAACCTAGAAATTAAAATGTAGAATCCACTGTGTTGTATTGATTAACTATCAAGTGTCCAGGAATCTAATAAACAGACTAAAAATTTGAAAAACTAATTAAACATTTTATTTTAAATCAGTTGTATTACAATATTTCCGCTTAAAAGTTATAACAAAACTAAGTATTTACTTGAAATGAACAAAAGATAAATAATAGGGAGTAAAAAATAAGATGTGTCCACAAGTTGCAACTAAAATGTAACTAATGACTAAATCTAAAAAGAAACTCGGTGAGTCTCAGGTAGAGTGACTTACTATACAAATACTCCCATGACTCGCTCACAGTACAACAGCAAGCTTCTAGTAGTGCGATTGTGGTCGCTGTAGCCTAATACTAGTGGTCACGGACTCGAGGCCGGCGGTTTTCATCGAATCGGGAGTTTGAGCTTTGAGGCCTCAAAAGATCCACCTTAATATTCGCCGTCCGCAAAGGGGCTGACGCACATTAAATCTGTCGAGGCTCAAAGTCCTTTCGTTAGTGTGGTGTGGAAGTTCAGAGAGGGGGAGCCAGCTCAGGTGTCGTCCTCGTCGCTTGAAAGAGGTTCTAAATTAAGAGGTCCGTCGCCAATAGCCTTCGTGTTGTTTTTAGGACGACCTTAATAAAACCAGTCAAGAAATCAATGTAGTGGTACCTCACGAGACAGAAACTCCAAATCACCATTTGTACGCTTGTAAACAACGCATTAGGGGTCTTATTTTTTAAAAAGAGCAGAAGACCTTTCTGATTAGGATCGATTATATATATATATATATATATATATATATATATATATATATATATACATAAAAATACATAAAACATACATAAAAATATATACATAAAAATTACGTCATACAATTCGCATTTAGAATAAACTAACTTTTTGTATATATAAGGTAAGTTACCTTGCGGAAAAAGTAAAATCGATAGAAAAGAATAAAATCATGTTAAATAACATAATAAAAACTGTAGCATACCTCTCAAAATATCTCATCTTGTTTAAAAACACTTCATGAATTTGAATACATCCGAATTTAGAATTATGGGAAAAGTTACATGAAATCCTAGTTTATTAGTTAATTTAAAATCATCAAATAACCATCTTAACCTCCTCAGTTCCAGCTTCGTCTGTAAGAGACACTAAACAACACTTTCAAAAAATGCCGCCAGGTTAAATAAAAGGCGTCATTGGTACCCAGAATTAGTTAATTCTCTTGTTAATAGATGGTAGTTCTAAGAAAATTACTTTTAGTGAGCATTTTGCATTCGTATCTTATTTACGGTAAAATGAAAATTGTGTTTTCATAGAGAAAAAGAAAATTATACGCTTGCGCATCGCTCATATTTTTTATTATTTGTGCGATAAAAAATTATTAAACACACTGTTGAATTCCTTAAACTTGCTGTTTATATATAACATTATTAATTTCTTACTCAAATCTTTCCACTTCTGATTTAGAACGGAGTGTCGACTGTAGGAGACATTAGGTCAATGGCTATCAAAATCACTCTATTTGAAACTATAATTATGGAATTTACTTCAGCTCGGAATGATATTCTTTAATTGCTAACTGAATTCACCAAATGTAGATATTTAAAGGATACAGGAAAGAATCTGTATCTGTCAGAAAATGAAATGAAACATAATTAATGATCACTGTAATTATGTCTAATTTAAAATTTCCTAGAATTCGAATGTATTGGGCAGAAAAAACAATAAAACTCCCGTAATTGCAGATAATATTTTATAGAAATTACGAGTTTTAAATAATAAACTTAAAATTGAGAAATTATTCAATTATATAAGAAAAAGAGAGAAAGAAAACCAATGATAAATTTTGGAATTTAGGATTCTTCTGCAAACAGTTCAGACTGGAATATTTTGTGATTCAAATTTTACATTATGCTCATTATGCTAATTATTATGAATTACTCAATAAATTAAGATTAAAAAAATATTTTAAATTAACATTTAATGTCACTTTGTCCCAATGTCTCCTCATGTAGACACTTAATTTCTCAAAAATAAAAATTAAAATAATTTTTTTTAATATTTTTTCAGTACTTTTCCTGTATTTAGAACCGATTGATACAAATTATTCTAAAATTTATGGTTCAGAGTTGACCTTGGGTCTGAGGATATTAAGTTCGACGGTATTATCCCACGGTATAAAATAATTATTATATTATAGAAAAATAACAGTGGAGATCAAAAATTAAAAACAGATTTAATATACAATTTTTATTTAAAAAACAGAGAAGTGTATATGACAATATAGAGAACATTTTACTCCAGAAATATAAAGTGTTATTTGTTGAAACAAATTTCTCACAGAAGAGAGAATACTTTTAAAAAAAGACAGACATTCGATTTTCCCCCTAGTAAAACATATTAAATATTTAACGGATTAATAAAGAGTGTCTTAAATATATTTTATTTGACTGACATGAAAAATTTGGTCAAATGTAGGACTTTCGAATAAGATGAGGACTTTTCCCCCTTAAATTAAAATAATGTTAGTGTTCTAATATAAAGTATTGCTGAATTTTAAAGCATTGTTAACATTTATTTTGTATTATAAGTTTTGTTTTTTTAACTGTTTTATTCCTGTTATTTTTTCATAACAATCCATTCCTGAAAATAAAAATAAAAACTGTTAAACGTAATTTTTCGCATGAAAAAACATTTTTCTCTTTACAAAACACATTATCTTTCATTCACATTAAGTTGAGAAACCAGCATTTGCGATGAAAAACGAAAATTTAATAATTTTTCGAGCGTCAACCAAAGTCATCATTTTTCCAAATTCAACATAATAAAGAAGCATCACCTACCCGTCCCCACACTACAAGACTCCCCCCCCCCAAAAAAAAAAAGATCCGACTTCTATTCACTCAGAAATTGCCGATAGAACCAACGAAGTTTTTTCAAGGAAATAAATAAACTAAGGGTAAAGAAATCAATCAGATACCATAGCTTAAAGCTGTAACGACGGTTATCAACAGTGATTTCAGCGCAGTCTCTGGCGCCACTTTCGTTTATTTATTCTGTTCATCCAAGCACTTCTATTCGCTCTTTATTTTCAGATTCTCAGCGTCAGTTTCAACAAGAGTTTTAT
Source organism: Nephila pilipes (assembly GCA_019974015.1). Classification (NCBI taxonomy): domain Eukaryota; kingdom Metazoa; phylum Arthropoda; class Arachnida; order Araneae; family Nephilidae; genus Nephila; species Nephila pilipes. Next base: position 1,126,929 of record BMAW01026146.1, read on the forward strand.
TCGTCTCAAAAGGGTCCCGCTGTTCTTTAGAGACATGCGTCTTTTCAGAAGCTCCATGTCTCCGAAACAGCGATTCCTGCTGCGTAACATCCACATAACCGCTTCGATTCAACCCCTGCCCTGTTCTATAGTTATAAGTTCACATCCGAAGATTCTATTCAGCGTGTTTGTCACTTATTTTTTTTCCACCCTTTCTCTCCATTTCTCTGGCTCGCTCCTTTCTTTTGTTATACTGTTTCTCTTTCATGTGTAAAGTTTATTAGTTTAGATCGAATAAATTCATGTTTGGATAATTTTGTTTCCATTTTGGGATATATTTTTAAATAATTATCGTGTACTTTGTTTATTCTACTCGTTTATTTAATATAACTATATTCTGATAATTGTTTTCATAACTTGTCAAAGAATTGAATGTTTCGGGAGGAAAAGTTGTATTTCTCTCTTATTATTGAAAAGTTATTTTTTAAATTATGTGAAAGCAATGTAAAGGAGAGTGAGTGATTATGTTTCAGTTAAATAAAATTCGAATTTGAACTGAAAGATAGCCAACTCAATAGCCGAGTTGTTTTAGCTACAAAAGCCATAAGGTTTGGATGGGAATCTTAATAAGGCGTGAACCTTTGTATTGGGAAGTCTTTCGCAAAAAGAGACCTCAAGAAAGCATAATTTAAAAATCATTTTAAAAAAGAAGCACAATTATAAGACAGCTTTTCCTCCGCTAAGAAATCAGTTTAACAAAAAGAGCAAGTTTACTGAGCACCCTTAATTAATGATTAATAACTGTTATTTATTAGCTTTGGATAATTTAACTTATAAATGAAAAATATATAAATACAACTAATGAAAATATAAGTACAAAAATGTTTTATTATTTGAAGACAAATTTTTTCATACCACTTTTTCGTGTAGTTTTACCAAGCTACGTTTAAAAATCAAATTAAATTTCAAAATACATATTAATTCATGCATTGTAATTCCTTATGAAAACTCATTCGAATAATATTCCAAAAGAACTTGTTATATGAAAGGCATCTGTTCCACCATACTATGTTCCGGCTCCTGCTGCATAACATCCACATAATTGCTTCGACTCAAACCCTACTCTGTTATAAAACAGGGTAAGGTTTATAGTCATAAGTTCACTTCTGAAGATTCTATTCAACGTGTTTGTCACTTATTTTTTTTTCCACCCTTTCTCTCCATTTCTCTGGCTCTCTCCTTTCTTTCGTCATGTATTGCTTCTCTTTCATGTGTAAAGTTTATTAGTTTAGATGAATAAATTCAAGTTTGGATAATTTTGTTTCAAGTTTGGAAAATATTTTTAAATAATTTTTGTTGACTTTTTTTTATTCGATTCGCTTATTTAAACTAACTATATTCTGATAATTGTTTTCATAACTTGTCAAAGAAATTAATGTTAAAAATAATTATTCAAAAATTATTTTTAAGTTATAGGAAAATAATGTAAGGGAGATTGTGTAGTTATGCCTCAATAAATAAAAATTGCTTTTAAAGAGAAAGAAGAGCATCACAATAGCCGAGTTGTTTTGGCTATAAAAGCCAAAAGGTGTGGATGTGAGGATGAGGTTTGAACCTTTGCATTGGAAAGTCTTGTATGATCTTTCGAAAAATTATTATTTGTTTGACCCTGTATATATAAATTTTTTCTAGTGATCTTTAAACTTCAAAAATATTAGAAATACAAACATCATTCAAACAGTATTTTTGTTTGGTAAGAAAATAATTTCGTTTTCAAAAATAAGGCTTACAGTATCTGAAGAAAATAAACTGTCACCAAAACTCCGCTGAATAGTTTTAGTGTAATTTGTTAAAATGATTGTAAATTATTGGTTTTCATTCATTTAGTCTAAAGCCCCTCCGTGGCTGTTCAGCCATTCGACACCGAGACTATCTTTGACAGGTAGATATATCCGCAGGTAGTCTGTCGAGTTCAAGGCAGTTCTGTAGGTGATTGCCGTCCGTGTTAGAGATCCGACTTAACGGATAGATCTCATCAGGAGTCAAATGGATACTGTGGAGGGGTGCATATAGGTAGCCGTGCCACATCGTAAGACAGAAACACGCGAAAGCCTCATCGCGTTCCAATTGCCGAGGAACACTTACCACTCAGTAGTGCACTCCCACCTTTCGTATTAATTCAGTTCATTGAAGGTTTTTCCAGAGAAACTGTTAATAGTTGTTGTGATTTGGGTGCATACCGTTCTGAGTGTGTCGTTTCGAAGACTCGCTAAAGCAGTCATTGTAGCAACTCTTACATAAACCAGAGTGCACCACATGGAAACCTGCTACTTTACACCACTACAAATGAATAGAGAATACATAAAGGAAATCGTAAAAAGACACACGTAATTAACATTACTGAGAACAACTGGTAGGAATGATGGGAATCAAAACTGTATTTTAGTTAAACGGAATTGTTCTCGTATATTCTGTGTAGGAAACTAATATAGTTTGTTCAGAAGAGTATTTTTTTCATTGTGAGCTACTGCAATAATTATTTTCAGTGTTTCCTACGTTCATCAGATAGGTGCTCTTGGTAAAGAGAATAGAAATTTCGAAATATGTTGGTATGTATTTGTGTTTTATTTAACATCCAAAATAATTGTTTCAATGAAAAAATTTGAACATAATAAAAAAGTACACTAGAAAAAATGCAATTTCAACATTCTCTTATTTCTTAGTTGCAATTACAACTATCTTAATATTTAATCCTAGTTAAAGTTACATTCTAAGTCCTGGACAGTCAGTAAAAATTCAATTTTTCTACAAATAATGTTGCAAAGGAAAAAATAAAAAGGGGACCTAAAAGAGAATCTGTTGAACCATTTAGTACAATAAATGACTTACTTGGAATTCTAAAACAACATTTAGAAACTTTCCTAAACTTTCCTAGCGTAATAAATTGAAATCTACGTAGATACATGATCATTAATTCGTTCTTAAATTCGATTCTAAGTGCTCAACTGATTTGTAAAACATATGCTAAAAATTCAGCTCTTCAGAACTACAAATCTGAAAGCAGAAACCTAATTCTAAATTGGAGTGCAGAATATTATTTTTTAAAAGTATTAAGTTCACTTATGCCTCTTACTGTTAGAGGCTTCAATGGTAAGAGCTTTACAAGTATATGTATATATATATATATATGCTGTATATATAAATGATAATACATATATGTACATAACATACATTACGGTTGTACATATACACATCACTGATCAATGAACTCCCGAGTCTAAGTGAAAGCAACATTTTTTTTGCAAAAATTTTTATTATCAACATAACACCTTTGTTAATCACCTTTTAGGGTGATATCTGTCGCAACGCTTTCTCCAAATCTTTTTTTTTTCCCCAAAAAAAATTATATCTTTGTTTTTCATAAAAATCTTTTTGTTGGAAATACATGATAAATCAGCTCTCTGAATCACTCGACTCGTTAGCTTGCTTTTTGTTCCATCGATAATCACTCGCGGCACTCAATTAAAAACCTTTTCCTTCACTTCAAAAACCTTTTCCTTGGTCCGATCGACTTAAAATTGCTTGACACGTTCAAACACAAAGGTTGTGACCTAGAAGAGACCTGGGTTTACTACGAGGTCATCTATGATATGTATATATATGATATATATGATATAGTAGTAAGATATAGTATATGGATACTACTATAAGTTACATATAGTATATATATATTAGGCTATATTAATTATTATACATATACTGGTTTAAAAATTAAGAGAATTTACATGTTTTTGAATCCTTCTTGAAAATGAATTGAACGAAATGTACACTTATTAAAACAAAACAAATCTTGTACGTCGAATACGAAAGCGTATTCTTAGGGGAAGGGGGGGGGAACTGGTCGAAAATCAGGATTCATGAGGGCGCGTGCCAAAATCCGCATTTCGTTCGCTAGCACATTTCGACGAATTTCTTGATGTTTTTTTTTTCCCCATTAATCGCTTAAATTAAAATTCAAACAGTAAAACTGAGTAACGATCAACCTTTAGATGATAGAATGAGGTGGAGAATTGTGGATAGGCTAGAAGGAGACCAGTCTCAAATCCAGATTTGCAGAGAATTCGATTTAACGCCCAGCGTCGTGTCCATCTTATGGAAAAAGTTGATAGATACCAGGTCCGTCGAGAGAAAGTCTGGGCAAGGTCGCCCAAGAGCCTTGACAGCCAGGGAAGATCATCATTTGTCCATTACAGCGAGGCGTAACAAGGATGCTACAGTTTCTCATGTCTTTCATGAGTTGTATGCAGCCACAATACGAGTTTCAAGGGTGACTGTGTCTAGAAGAATTCATGAGAGAGAGAGAGCTGTTTGCATGCAGACCTGTTGTTTGAGTCCCGCTCAGTTCTGCGAACAGGACAGTCCTTTTAAAATGATACAGAGATCCAACAGATTGGAGCATGGATCCAACAGATTGGTGACCATTCTCTTCACTGATGAGTCCCGGTTCAGCCTAACCAGTGATTTTCGCCGTACTTTCATATAGTGAGAACCAGGAACCCGCTACCTGTCCTCCAATGTCCAAGAAATCGAGCATTACGGCAGCGTAGGTTTAATGATCTGGGCAGGCATCATGTTGGATGGCCGCGCACACTTCCATGCCTTTAAAAGAGGCGCTGCGGCTATTGAGAGGTACAGGGAAGAGGTCTTGGAGCCCTATATCAACCTTTTCAGGGGTCGAATTAGTCCTGATTTCCTTTTAATGGATTACAACGCGAGGTTACATAGAGCTCCTCTGGTCGACGAATTTCTGGAACGTGAGGATATTCTCCGGATGGATTGGCCAGCCAGATCTCCAGACTTCAGTATTATAGAGCATGCCAGAGACGCTCTAGGGAAGGTAATTGTAATTCACAACCCCATCCTTCGAGAATGAGTCAAGACCTGAAAACAGCGTTGCTGAGAGAGTAGGACCAATTGCCACAGGAAGTCATAAACTCCCTCATTTCTAGCATAAAATTACGTGCCAAGCCTGTATATCTGTAAGAGGGGACCATACCCCCTATTAAGCCATTTTTTTTATTCTATTCTGCAACTGGTGTTTCATACATTTTGACTCCGATTAATGTTAGCACGACCAAGAGTGTGTATTATAACTGCTGAATTGTTATTTTTTTTATTATTATTATTATATCAATCCTATATACAAACCAAATTTCATTAAAATATGTCCAGTAGTTCATAGATAATCGACCAGATCGTAAAATTCTCTTTCTTTTGAACACCAGTAT
>BMAW01026146.1:1132295-1153678 GCA_019974015.1 Nephila pilipes
CTTAAAAATGAACTTATTTTTAAAAAAAACAAGAAAAGAATGCAAAAATGTTAATAACAAGAAGAATATATATATAGTAAAAAAGCAAGAGATAATTTGAAAAAGAAAATCCTTTAAAAATGAACAAAATGGAAATAAAGCAATGTAATAATTCCTCTAGATTAGGATAAATGTACTCTGCTTAAATACATTTTAATAGTGAAACCTTCGTAGTTTGTGATACCTTCACCTAATATAATACAGCAAACAACAAATAAGGAAACAAAAGAAAACGTATCAGAAAACGAGTAATTTAAATCTAAATTCAATCAAAACTACATCTTAAAAAATAACTAGATTTAAAGCTAAAAAATTAATCTATGTTAAGAAATAAAACTAGAAAAAAACTCATTCATCTTAAAACAATATTAATTTTGCCATTTTAGTCCAAGACTTACTCTTACTCTGACAAAAACTCAAATCATTAAACATAACGAAAGCATCAACCCCTATGAAATCAGAATTAGAATTAAGAAAAAAACGTCTATAATAAAGTTAAATTAAAGTATTAACGAAAGTTATAAAAGTGTTTAAAAAATGAAGTCAAACAGAAATTAAGTACAAAAAACTACAAAAGAAAAATTATTCTTCTTTATCCTTTTAAAAGTTAATCTATTTGATAATTTCATACTTTAAATTTGTTTTTAAAGAATTAATTGAAATGTCAGCTGAAATAATTTATTTCAATTACTTTTTGAAAATTTAAAGGCACATAAACTAATTTAATATTTTGAAAAAATAATCAAATAGTATGATTAAAAAAATTATTTAAGCTTAAATAGCTATCAAAGAGGGGTATTCTATTACTTATTAAAAGTAATTATTTCTCTTGTCAAAAACATTACTATTAATTCTATTATCCACATTTTTTTAAGTTAATATCTAAATGATCTGTTTCATAAGAATTTATATTTATTTAAATCAGATTTAAATAAAAAAGAGGATAAAGATAAATCATGTTTAATATCTGGGAACTATATAGTCAACGGGAATTTATTGTTGATTATAAAATTTTGTTCATTATATATATATATATATATATATATATATATATATATATATATATATATATATATATATATATATATATATATATATATAATTTCAAGCAAAAACCCTTGAAAAATATAATTTTAAAAAAATTAAAGTTTACCTCTTTTATTTACTTCCACTATCATTTATACTAGAATATTGACTATATAATCTATAATACATATATATGCAATTGAAAATAGTTATTAATCGTCACGAAAATGAATAAATACTATTTTACTTATAATAATTAGTTAGGAATGTTACTCATTCGATGCTTATATTATCTAGAAAACGTTTCAGAGCTCTTCGGTCATAACATATAAATGTCTCAAAATGTAAAATTAGGTTTTGAAACTTTACATAAGCACACATAATTCCTTTTATCAGTAAAAAACATATTATGATATCAAAGTTATCTTTAAAACATCAGTTGTATATAGTCAGTAAAATATTTATATTTGAACAAAATCATATCCCAAATATTACTCATATGTAAAGATTTTCAAAAAGAAACCTTATTTATCGGACACAAATTTCCTTTCAAACGTTAAGTAAAAAGAAGATGGCACTCGTTCATAAAAATGAGATAACTTTTAAAAACATTCTGCATCATAAATTAATTATCGGTGTGTTTAAATAATTTTAAAAAAATATTATTAGCCATAACTAACAATGTAAAAGTATTCAGAGGGTACTATTTTAATATAGCATTTGAATCACACATTGGGTACCATGTTTTGTTCCTCAGATTATTTCTTACTTTAATGCAAGTCTTTCATTTAAAAGGTATAAATATTTTATCATATCTCAAGCCAAGATCTTCCTTTTTCTTTCATCAACAAAAGAATAGAAAGCACTTTACATGTTTCATGCACTTTTGATGTGTGAAAACCATCAGGGAATTATAGGAGCTCCATTCAAAGTTGTATTTCGTTTGTAATATACAGAAATACAGACTCTTTTCATTTCCTTTCTAATGAGGAAAACTATGCATTAGTATTTTTCCTTCAATGTTATTTTCTTTTTTAAATTAAGATTTGCGAGTCTTAAAATAAATCTCATTTTTCTTCTCCATTCAACAAATCATAATCTCTCTCTCTAATTTCTACCTAACAAATTCTAAAAGCAATTTTTATTTTACTAATAAAATCTTTCCAAATATAACTGTTCAACTAGTCAGCAGTGACTTAATTCAAATAATTTGTAGGTATCTTGATACCTAGAAATGAGGAGGGAAATGGATTACTGCAAAACTGAATCGAAAAAAAAATTCTAATATGGTTTCATTTTATTCATTTATTCAAATTTGAGGCTATTTGGAACACCTAAATAAAAATACACGAACTTGAATTCCCAATGTTATATTTCTATGCTATAAGCGACTTTCATTTATAAATTTATTTCATATTATCTTGGTTAAATCCGATAAGAAATATTGCAATAAGACATTTACACTTGCACTCACACATAAAAGGAATCTACAGTGAGTAAATCCCCAGACATTAGTATTTCTTCCTACATGACATTTATATATATAAAACATCTATATGTGTCTAATTTAATTTATTTTAAAAGTAGCAAGAGTTTAATTGTGAAAAAAGTATCAATCGACATAATAACGTTCAGTTCAATTATAAACTAAATAACCTTAGTTTTCAAAATGGAGTTTTTTTATTCTGATAAATATATAATATTTTGTATACATAAAAAGTTTTTTTTCTAATACATTTAATGCGTCTGTAACAGTTTAAAAGTAACTTATATGGACTTATTTAGTTGACACTGATATTAATATCTCTCTCTCTCTCTCTCTCTCTCTCTCTATATATATATATATATATATATATATATATATATATATAATACTAATATATCTACATTCTTTTTAAAAATAAGGTTTAGTAATTATATGCTTTAAGAAACAAATGTTACATAAACATAGTGCTTTGCTGGCCTTTTGTTTTCTGAGCCTTTTCATACATTCTCTTTTCAAGGAATAGAATCGGAAAGGAATAGAATTACTAAACTGAGTAATGTAAATGGTGACATACAAATTATTAAACTTTTGACGTCAATGAGACACGAAGAGGCATGCTACACGAATACGAGATGAACTTCAAGGACAGTTTAAAACAAGAGAATTCACGTAGTAAGAAAATTCGCACAAAAGTTTCAGCTACGATGCTCTGTGCTTGGGTTATTTATAACTCACAGTATACCCAGCGATATTTCGAACAACTGACAAATTCTTAGAGGGCCTAGTAACAGGCCTCCGTAAAGCAGGTTGATTGAACAGGCGAATTGGATATCGCTTTTGTCGGAGTGATATGATAGTTGCTCGATATCGGAAGTAAGGATCAAAGATTCTGAAATTTAATCGTTGTGGAGGCTCAGAACGTCCCATGAGCACAAATGAGCATGAGTATCCCGAAATCACAAAAGCAGCCCCGTCCTCAACTACAATGCCTGTAGAATCGATTCAACATCTTTTATCTCCCTACAAGCATCCGGTGGTATCAAGAAAAACCACTCGGAGATGACTGACAAACGCTGGATTCAAGAGAGTCGACGTCCGTTAAGAGGCCTGTCACTGATCTCATATAGCATTGATAGCATCAATTGGGTTTTTCCAGATTGGTCTATCTGTTGTGTGTCTGATTAAAAGTGTGTAATCCTCAGCGATGAATGCCGTTTAAGTCTTAGAATTGATGACTCCCACAGACGTGTGTGGAGGCGGTCAGGCCAGCAGTCCGATCCGCCATTAGTTGCCAAGCACATACAGCCATTACTCGAGGTCTGACACTATGGGGAACTATTATATGGGATATTCAATCACCTCTAATTGTCCTTCAAGGCACTTTGATGGCACATATTTTCGTCAACGACGTCTTACAGCCAGTTATTGTATCTGCAATCAATTCCCCCAGGTGTCATTTATCAGTGAGACAACGTTCAGCCACATACTTCACGATACTCCCAACGATACTTTAAAGAATATGACGGACTCCATTGGTCTCTCTGATCACCAGATCCCTCGCCAATAGAGCAACTATGAAACATGCGTGGAAGGCAACTACAGCCATCCAGGTATACCACAGAATTAATTGCCCAGTTGAACAGTTTTTGCAGAATCTATCACTAAAGTCATAAGTTACCTAACAGATTCAATACCACGTCGTTATATGACTTGCATAGCGCCAGAGTTAGCTTTACCTCTCACTAATGTATGGACATTTTTTATATCATAACTTCTTAATATATTCATTTTTAGTTCTGAATTTCTCATCACTTCTTTATCTCCTCATTCACTACATACATGTAGAATTTCGTAATTGTGACTCAATATATTTTTTTCTCAATATATTTTCACTACGATGAAAATTTGTATTTAGATTGCTTTTATATTCATTGCACTTTCTTACAATATTATCTTTTGATTTAGGATAATAAAAGAGCTATACACTCCTTGGTTATGCGATTCCGTTCGAAAAGTTCTTTTTATAAAAGTCAAAAAAGGAAACAGAAACATCCGTTATTATTTTATTATGGTTCTTTGTTATTTACTATTATCTTTGTCGCTTTTACTCGATCTTAGTTGACTTCTAATCTTGTAAATCTCTCAATGAATTGTTCACTTTATGATTAGAATATTTTTCTAAAACTATATTTGAGTCATATCTTACCGAATAAAGACGGATTTACTGTATTTATCGCTGTTTTATAAATATATCACTCTAAAAATAGTTCGCAAGTGTTATTTCTTACAAAAACTACAACTATCTTTCTTTTTCCGTGACTTATTTCTATTGAATAAACTTGTTTAAGAAAACTTCCAAATGTTGGTCGATATGGCTGTCCTTTCTTCTCGTTGCTCTTCCTCCTTCGGTCCTAGGGGAGTTCCTTTCTTCGAATTCTGTTTCATTTGTTTTGTTTCTATTCTTTAATCGGAATGAGTCTTGTCATTTGGACCCCTCTTTAGCTCTCTTCCACCCTTCACATCTGTTTAAACTTTCTATTAAAGACAGTTCTAATTCTCAGAATTCAAGAAAAATTTATTATTTAAGCCGAACGCTTTGAAAGTCTGCTGAGTTTAAGATTGTAACTATAGTTTTTAAAGTCAATCAGATTTATTGTATTACTTGTATGCTTACTGAAATCTCCATCGGTACCTAAAAATAGAGGTAAGAAAACACCTCAACCTTTAATATCCGATTAAACTTTCTATTAAAGACAGTTCTGTTTCTCGGAATTAAAAAAAATTGTATTATTTTAGATCAACACATTAACAGTCTGCTGAGTTAAAGGTAGTAACTGCAATTTTTTAAGTCACTCAGACTTATTGTATTTCTTATTGTATGTTTTCTATATTCTAAATCAGTATCTAAAAAGAGGTTAAGAGAATAATAGATTAGTTTCATTCAAAAAATAAAAGCAATTGAATTAAACAAGAACTAAAATATTCGAAGAAACCTTAATTGAATGTTTTGTGTTTTCTTGAATACTAGTCCTCCTAAATGAGCATAATGATCAGCATTTCAAAGCATAAATATATGTGTGATCGTATATAACTAAGTGTATGTACTAGCTTGTACGTGCATATATGAGTATGGATGTGCATCTACATATGTGCACTCGTATATTTGTGTAATATGCGTGTGCATAGTAGGTGTATATGTATGAATGTGTATTTAATATAACTATGTGTGTATGCCCTCGTGTGTATTCTTTGAAAAGAAAAAATTAGATTTAAAAAAATGCATTCCAGAACTTCTTATTTTCTTAATAAAAATAGGTACTAACACTCCAAGTAGATTTTTTTTCTTTCAATTTTCTCTGATTTCGCATCTACCATTTTCAAGATCTTAAAATTCTAACACAATTATACTCACACAGACACGGCTCTCGCCTCACATATTTGTTCTCACATGGTTTAATACGATGACGGTTTTAATGTATTACAACCTTCAAGTACATTTTGACATATGTTCAACCTGTGGTAGATTCTATGCTGAGTTACAATTGGTAAATTCGATCTCAGTGAATGTAAAAGAGCAGACATGCCTGTAGGGGTTTCCCCGGTCTCTTCCATGTGTATTCACAGATTCTATTGGCTAGTTATCTAATATCGAACGTTGAGTTTCGCCACCTGAGCTTCTTACAATTCAATTCGGCATCTAACTCCCTGTTGCTAACTGCTACAATAAAGGGATATCCCTTTCCCCCTATATAGCCTTTGCTATATATATTGAAAAAGACGAATAAAAAGTGAACTAAAACTAAAGAGCCACTTCAGAATGTTTTTTATTCTTCCATTTCATTTCCATCTAGTTTCTTAGCAATACAGATTCTGAAATTTCGAAGTTTTTAAGTATACGCATGGAAGTAGTATGTAACTAAGAAAGTTTTTGCCACAGAAATTTTATGATTACAAAGATATCTTGATTCAATTAATTTAATTACATAAAGTTATCAATACGAACAGCAAAGTTTACATCTGGAAAAAGAAAAGGTTTATAATAAAGCTTCAATTAAAAAAATTAGTTAGAATTGTTATAAAAATGTTATCAAATTTTTTCTGAAATTATTCCTAAATAATAACCAGGTAAATAAATCTGTAACTTTTTTATGTAGCATTTATTAATTTTTGAATTTTAATTTGTATTGTTTTTAACATGAAAGTTATTTTATTCGGGGAAAACGATGATTAAATGCTGAAACATACAATTGAAGGTATCGAAAAAAGGTAATTATTAAGGGTAGTTGTGAAAATCTTGATTTCTTTCTTTTTTTCCCCTTATATCTCTCGAAGAATTAGAGATCAGAAACGATTGCAATAAAATCACACAAAAAATGTTCAGTAAAATTAATTTTAAAAGAATAAGACATCTGTTTACAATATAAAGAGGCAATGTTTTTTAAACCTACAGCACGCTCTAGAAGTTATAAGCAATCTGACATTAACTATGTAAAATCATAACATAAAACGTACTTTATATGAAGTCTATATCAATTAAATTCGTCAAATAACAAGTCTGTATAAAAGGAACTTATGTATATTCATTTGATTAAAGCCTTACATTCACTCTACTTTTAAACAATTGTATGTGTTATACATTTAATACAACATACACCTATGACAGTTCATTGAAATTGTCTTTTAAATTCAATCATTGTATATTTAATTTTGCTATGCGATATTTTGCTTTCTTAAGAAAACTGGGGTGGGGGGAGAGAAATTGATTAATACTGATTTTATGTTGTTATAATCATCGTAAAAAGGAAAGGAAAAAAAGCATTTCGTTCCATCCATTATTTATAGAAAATGTTCGGCATTGATAAAAAAAATGAAAAACTTCTCCTTTTTAATAAAAAATATTATAAATATAAATATAAATGTAAACAGATACTCTTTAGAACACAAATGCTGTTATTATTATTTATTCATACATATATGGGGAAAAGAAGGCATACTGCCAAAAGGAAAATAGTTCTGAAAGACCACCGAATGTTTCCTTTAAAATGTACAGAAGAGAAACAAACCTAAAGATATAGCATTCATTGTATAGCTTTCCCTTTCTAATATCGAGAGCTTAAGCACAGTTTATACTACTGAATTGTTATCTCAAAATAAAAGGAACATGATCTTATATCCTTTCATGTCGAACGTCCATCTTTGTAAACATACTGCTGGAAAGGTGTATTTGCTATTTCCCCCAAAGCACAGAGTAAACTTTAATAGCAAGTCATCCACTGTTTGTCTAGAAGTAATACTCGATGTCCTTTCCTAGGATTTCTATTTGATTTTGGTTATTCCCTCATAAAATTTTCATCGCATGGTAGAGGCTTTATATGAATGTTACAGGAGAGTATCCTGCCCAATGAGATGATCTCGAAGCATGGTCTAGAAAATCTATTCAAAATACCCTACTTTATCTGCCCATATTTAAACAGAAAACTTGAGGTTTGCCTTTGCACCAACACTTTGGGGTTTTTTCTATTTCATTCTATATTCTGAGGAACCTCTTACACGCTCCGTATTCTATTCTTTAAGTCCAAAGCATCAGTCGAAATATTTCTTTAACGCATTCAATCTAAAAAGGAAAAAAATCATTTCTTCAAACATGTGGAACTTTCAGAAAACTTAAAACTTTGATTTATCGTCATTTCCTCAAGGCAAGTATTTTGTTGAAGTTAAGAAAGAATTTTAAAATAATTTTTAACTTAAAGAGACATTACTTTTAAACTTCGAAAATTATTTGCAAGAAAAGAAATTGACATTTTAAAATTTCTTTTCCCTTTTTTTTTTTTTTTTTGTTATTTAGTGTATTTCTATATTTTTTTCTTATTATCAGTATTCAATATGTGTTGAAAATGTATGAACAAACCATTTTAAACAATTTACCAATTTACTTTTTTAAAATAATGTGCATCATTGTTCCATACTGAAAGTATGTCAGGGCTTCTCGAGGGCATATCATCTGCATAAGGACAATGAAACAAATTTGACAAGTTCTATTTCTTAATCGAATCAATTGGTTTCTTTAAAAAAATATATTCAAAGGATCACAAGATATTTTCAATTAAGTGATATTTACTGCGTCTTGAAATGAATCATCATAGTTTAATTATAAAAAGAACCTTCCTACTGCTCATTAAATTGAGTGCGTATGAAACTGGTAATAAAAGTACCAGTTTTAGGATTGAAGAATGGGGTAACTCACTGTAATTTAGTCTAATCATCGTGTTTGTGGCCATGGTCGCGAACTCATGTTTAGTGTTGTTTCCGTCGAGTAGTAAGCTCGAGTTCTGAAACCACTAAAGATCCGCCTTGTAGCGGGGATGGTACATGCTAAATCTGCCGAGGCTCCAAGTACTCCTGTGGGCGTGGTGTAGAAGTTTGGGGAGGTAGGTACCAGCTCAAGTATCGTTCTTGTCACTTGACTGATGTTTCAAATTGCGAGGTCTGTCACTGTTAGCCCTCGTGTTGCTTATGAATGCGACATAAATTAACAATACAGCAATCAAATATACAGGATATAGTATGAGGTTAACTGCTACAATATATTGTCAAATATAGTTTAAAAAGAATTTTTATATCATTAGAATTTTAGAAATTATTTTATTTTCTCTGTAATAGCTTTAGTTTGAATAACGACGACAAAAAAAAAAAGTTTTCTCTTGATTCAGGCGTCATAAACCTTGTCAATTTGTTCAGAAATACTTGTCACCCCCTGTTATAATAATAAAATATTTTAATTTTTAAATGATTTTTGGCGTAATTTTGGCATAAGAATATTTTTGTCATAATTTGAAAAGTATTTGACATTCAAATAGGAGAAACAAATATAATAATTTTTTTCTCTTCTACTGATCATCATTTTCTACAAGAACATATTGATATAATATAATGAGGAATACCAATAAAAGCTAAGCGTGTGATTTCTAATTGGTCATATGTAATGCTATTTTCAAGTTACTTTGATACATTTCGGGTTACTTTTAATTTTAATGATTTTAGGGCATTATTCTCTAAGTCGTGATGATTATATATAATTTTTAAGCAAAAATACAGTTTTTTTTCCTGGTCCATCAAACTGATTGAAAAAACTATTTTTGCACCTTTATTATAATATTTCATTAGGTAAAATAAAAAATAAAAAAAAATTTTTATTTTCACATCTCTTCTGTTGTGGTACAAAATGATTAAATTTGAAAACTTTAAGTAATGTGGTTTGTTTTCGCTGCAGGTAAAAATATAAAATGGTTCACTCTCTCGTTTTCGTAATTTTGTTTTATAAATATAAATACTAGAGCTCGAGTAAGAGTATAACTTAATCATATACGTATTTAAATGTCAGTCGTCAAAACTCTAAATACCCAATCTATAATTAATTATTAATTTTACTTATCAAGTTTAGATTCTTGGAATACAATTCAAATAACGAACTTTGGAAAATGACTTTAATTTTACTTTCAGGTATAAAACATTTAGATATTCACTAAATTCTATAAATAAGATATCAGTTTTAGCTTTAAAATGTACCTATAGTTTCATTTAACATTAAGTCTTTCAAAACAGAAGCTCAATCTCTGATTTATATACTGCCAAACTTTTACAACTTTCCAAACACTTTGATTAAGTACAGTCGATTTCTATTTCAAATATTTACCTAAGAATTACGAGGGAGATTCTTTGAATTGTAGCTATGTGGTGAGGATTCTAATTAAACTGGAGTTTCCTTTTTAAAGAATCACATCGAACTGCTGTCATCAAACATTTCTGCTGTGGACTGTTATTCATAGATTGGAAATTATAAAGAATGCATTTAATTTGTTTGAACACGATGAAAGACAAATTTAAAACTGAGTGTATGTGAATTTAGACAGGTACAACAAAAACTGAATCAAACAGAATGAAAATATATCCTTTAAGAAACTACTTGACACTATATTTTTTTCAGTTAGAAACAAATTACTCCAAAAGAGTTTAAAGAATGTTTTTTATATCTTATATTGATGGTGTCAATCCATACATGAACAGATTTAAGTGTGAACAATTATTATAAGAAAATTTTATGGGAATGATCTCTTTATTTTGTTATCACATTTTGTCTATATTATTATATAAGATCATTTGAAAATAATACTGTCAGAAAATCAGTGCACAATATCATAGTATATTTAATTTCAGTATAAATTACCATCTATTGATTACACTCGTTCAAATCAGTTTCATAATGTGAATCTTATTTGCAAATGCATAAAACATTATTATTTTATCAAAACAAGATGATTGTTTCAAGTATCAAAGTAAAAAACTCTAACACACATTCATTACTTTTAAAATATTTGTAAAGTAATTCTTTAATTCATATGAATTACTTTTTAAAATATTTGCAAAGTCTTAAGAATAGTGTTCCATTTTTGGAACATTTCTTAATAAACATAGTTTATATTGTTAACAAATGCGCATAATTTCATAAATTTATTTCTTCATCTAATTCATATCGTTTTATTTTATTGACAATGAAAAGAATTTCTGATTTTGTTTTCTTAATTTACAAATGCTTACTGGTCTTTAAGAAAGAACTTCAGTATAGTATAACCTTTTACTTTATACGCAACTTACCCTTTAAAATCCATCACAGGTTGTTCTAACAGCCCAATCTATTAATTTAGAACAAAATAAAAATATTCTCTCTATTCATTCCTCCTTCACTTGATGTTTTCCCTTTGAAATAAATCCCGCAAATAGTCATGTATTGATTCAGAACATGGAAAAACAAAATCAATTTCCGCGATTTATTGACTTTTTTCTGTTAATCAAAATACTGTTTATATCTCTGTTGAAACTCTTCGAAAAGTTTAATTTACTACTATCGTCTCATAAAATTAAAAAAAAAAATAGCTATCTCAGAAGTATGAAAAAAGTTACATTTCACAAGTGTTAAAAGAACTAGGAGCAAAACTTTGGAAAAAAAATTAAAACCCGAAGCAAAAAGTGAGGCAGAAAGTCGTGAATTAGCTCAAAGATTCTGATTGTATTGCTTTTGTTACCTTCTCTAACTTGTCAAGATTCCCCTTCAAAGTTGTATTCTCCGTGTTTCTTGTTACACTCCTTCGTAAGCCTATTGTTTTGCCGATTGACGTGTGGATGCTAGAAGAACCTTTAATGAGAGACAGATTTTTCTTTCTTCGTTTCCTTCGAAACAGCAGGATACTTGACGACAAGAAGAAAACGAAGTGTGAAAATAAAAGAAAAAGGATAAAAATCGGATTCTACCCTCCTCTCTCTTCTATCCATCAGTTAGCTAAGTTTTGGAGGAAGGGATAATCAGGAAACACTTGACACTCTCCCCTCAAACAATGCTTCTTGTTTCGGAGAATTAGAAACTAATGGCGCGTTCTGTCACTTGGGGATCTCTGCGTCGTAATGCCTCATCAAGAAATAATTCTTACTTCTTTTTATTACAGTTTATTCTTGGCTGAATAGCTCAGTATTTGCACAGAGGCTAATATCAGACAATAAAAAGAAAATGCACAAAACAAGAAACAATACTATCTTACTGTCTTAAATTCTCCAACAGTAAAAGCGACACATAATATAAATATCTTAGTATTAATTTATTTTAATTCATCAGAACCGATAGCATATTTCTTAAATACTTGTTAGCTCAATAAATTAAAGATTTTAGCTTAAAAACATTTAAGCCAAGTTATGTTGAAAAGAACAACGATTTTTTTTTATCTTATCAAAGATGCAATGCGATGTGATGAGGAATTTTAACTGCACTAAAGCTAGATATGGCTATGTTGCGCCAAACAAGGCGTAATTGAGATCTAGATGTTTTAAAAATGAAAAAAAGGTAAAATTTGTTGACAAGATGGCCATAAAAAGAGAAGGATTGATAGAGGATCCCGGGGACGCATCTACCTGTGTTTACCACAGACCGTAGACCCCATGGGAAAGAAGAAGACCACTAGGTATGATAATTCTCTTATCTACCTAACAAAGGTAAACTCTTGAGAGCATCTCATCAACAAAGTTGAGCTCCTTAAATACAAATTTTTTCTAGATTGAGAAATTTATTATTTAAACGTTGGTTAATAATCACACAACTTAAGTAGATGTATAACGGGGATCTCTCCGACGTATTTCTCTTCAATTGATCCCTAGGCACTTTCATATAATGTTATTCGATTTTAGAGCCTTTACTATAAATTAACCGTGACTTTTGTAAATTAATATAGAAATATTGAAATGAAGTGTGTGAATAAACCTGATGTGATAGCATTTATAGGTAGTGAAGAAGTTAATAAGGGATTTCTGGTAATGTGTAATTGAGTGAGAGTGGAGCTTAATGGCGCAAAAGCCATATACGGCTATGCTGCTCCAAACAAGGTATAACTGTGATCTAGACGTTTGAAGAAATAAAAGGTAAAATTTAGGAGACAAGAAAAAGAGTCTAAAATAGAGCAGAATAAATAGGGAATCCCCTCGTGAAAAATGGATCACAGAAGATTACAGCATCGAAATAAGGCATGGACTTACGTTGATAAGAATAAAGTGTTAGGATTAGCTCATACAAGTTCCATTACTGACTCTCACCCGATTAGTCAGTCAAAGATAAGTAACTTTGTATAATATTAATCTTTAGATTTGGAAGTGTATTGAGACATAATCCATGGACGTATTGATAATCATTTTGTGTGGTGATTTTTCAAAGATTCTAATAAACCAAATTTCAGTTCTTAATTTGTTTGAATGTATTAACTATTGACTATTTAATTATTGCTCAATGATGGGGAAAGATTAAACTCAAAAAATGCTTCCAGGACGTTAGTAATGCAAAAGAAAATCGATTGTAAGGAGTCCTTACTTTACCAAAAGTCATTTCGTTGCATACTTCTCGTAATTTAAGTGACCACATTTGTCTAGTGGTCATGGTTGTGGACTTGCAGCCGGCGTTATTTTCGTCGAATCGGAGGTTCAAGCTCTGATGTCACATCAACAATTCCCAGAGCAACGTTAATAAACAATCACAATCTCGTAATTTATTTTACTTGCATCAGAACTTATTTCACTTTACTTGAATCTATTGATTGTTTATTAATGTTACACTTAGAAGCAACACGAGGGTTATTGGAGTTAAATTTTGCGAACGAATGAAGCGCGGAAATTGGCACGTGATCTTACAAAACATTCTCCTCTAGATGTATGTTTATGTAATAGTCACTGAAATCTGTATCTTTATTTGGAAGCATTAATTTTACTTTCTCTCTGTTCAGTACTTTCTTCAGAAATTCTATTAAATATGAAAATTCTTCTAATTTTGAACACCAGTATAGTTTAGTGATTAAAATCGTGAATTATGTGTCCAATAATGTTCGATTTAAGTCGTGGACTCCAGTAATTATCATAGCAAATATTATCTTATAAATTAATTCGAATTATTTAGCTTGAAACGAATTGAACCTCCATCTCAGTGGCTTGGTATTACAATTTGTAAAAATCAGCACTAACACAAATGTCATTTTAGCCATTTGATGGCGATCCCAAATTGCGATGATCATTGCAATAACTTGAAGTGTCGTTCTAGTGCCCCTTAAATATTAAACAAACATACAAATTAGCACGCATTTTGTTTTACTTTCGAATCATGGCTATTCTATATTAAGGTATTCGTGTTATATATGTCTATTATATTCATTAATACCTATAGAGATGATATACCACACCATCTCTATAGGTATATATTGAATGATTGGCTGTTTTTCTAACATAGCACAAAGAGGGAACACGAGGATGAAATGCGATTCATCTCATAATTTTGAAGTTTGTTCAAATGACGAGGAAGACAGTTGGTACCTCTCTCTCTTTAAACTTCCATACCGCCTAAACGGAAGGATTTGAAGCCTCTACAGATTTAACGTGCATCAGCCCAGATACATGGCAAGTACTTAATGGATTCAGGAATCAAACCCACGATTTGACAAAAAGAATATCGGCCTCAAACTAGCAACCATGACCACTCGACAATCGCACCCGCTCAATAAGTATATAAACGAAGCGTATAGAATTTTTAAAAATTTATATCTTAATATTCCAGAACTAGTCATGATAAAAATGCTTTAGGCAGAAGTAAAAATCAACTAATTTAATAAATTTGTTGAATTTAATAAATTATTAAAAAATATACCAATTTAAAATGCTTTAGTTAGATTATTCTACATTTATGAGTTTTCCATTCAATTGTTGAAAAGAAAAGAAATATATAATTAAAAGAAAGAGAAAAATATTATTAGCTTATATATATATATATATATATGACTACCAGACTTTTACTACATGATGCCATCCAAGGTTAACCAGGCATTTCTCTCATTAATTTTTTTGAGCCTTCTCAGAGGGCATCATACAGTCAAGAGCCAGAGATTGAACTATTTTCTTTCTGGAGAGATCCCTCTCCACAGCAGGAAAGAAAATATTATGCTATATATATATATACATATATATATATATATATAACTATATATATATATATATATATATATATAACACTACTTAGTGAACGTCTATAATTTTGAGAATAAAATATATTCTAGAAAGCGTTTTTACTTATCTTCGATTGATCATCACAAAATAATAATTTTCAGAGAATTTATTTTAATAGGATAAATAATATTCATTGCTGACTTTAATGTAATGTGAAGTTTAAAAATAAGATTAACAAGTAACTTTTTTCGCACTCCATTGCACATGAGAGCTAGTTATGTAAACATTATCTCTTTAACAGAAGCATTCAATGTACATGCTTTAATAATTTTATTCCTCTTCCAGTTGATTGTAGTGTAAGCGAATCTTATCCATATTTTGCTCTGACCTATTTTTGTAGATAGCTGATTGTGACCTGAAATTGAAAGACTTTCTCAAGTATAGAAACTGAACATTTGAGGCAAACTTGTACTTTAAGAAATTCAGATCTTTTCAATCTGTCCTAAAGAATTCATCAATGAATAATCATAAATGTAACTAATTAATTTGAGGTTTCTAATAAAACTTAACATTTTGGTATGCTAAGAAAAACTGAAAATTACAGGATATTCTTCTATGATAATGATCTCAGCGGAAAACTTACTCTTTGACAATCAATAATACAAATGTGCTGAAAAGTCTTTGGAAAACAAATATCGTAGCAACTTCAATGCACAACTATTTAATTTTAATACAAATTTTATATAATTTTACTCAACTGCATACTCTTACGGCTTTATTAAACGTCTCAGTAGCTATGTTTTATATTTTAAATATTTTGAGCTTTGAGTGATAGTTTAGTTGAAAATAATCAATTAATTAAACTAGGATTTAATTAAGATTGCACTTTTTAATCACATTTTATAATGACTTTTAGTGACACTTAAGAAAGTAAACTTAGGGCTTTCTACCACTATAATTCTTAGATATAATAATAATAGTGTATTTAAAAGAAAATCCAACTTAAAAATTCTTCATGTCTCGAAATCAGTTGTTTTAATTTGAAAAATGGAACGTGGAACTGACGACTGAAAATTTAATCTCTCCCGGCAAATAATAAATGTTAGGAATCGTAACAATTACACCAAAGTAGTATTTTAATTAAAACCAAATGATAGCCGTCTGGCAAAAAACTCAATTAGATGGTTATAGCATTAAATAAGCTTCGAGTTAGGGATCATCTTAAAACATGAATTCAATACACAACTAGAAATTAATCATTAAACCAATTTAAGTGTTCTCTGTAAAACACGTTGTTTACAGGAATTTCTGTTGTTCTCCCTAAAGAAAAGGGCCTCTGGTATCACAAAAATAGTTTAGTTTTCTTCGGTTTGGCTCTTTATTAATGTCATACTGAAGAAACAATTCTATTCTGAAACGACCTCATAATTTTGATACAAAATAGAAAACCGATCAAAGCTTTAATGTTTACAAATGGACAAAAAAAGAATGATGAGCGCTTTCGTGAACAAAATGCTACGACTTTCCATCAATACAGTATTTTTAATGGTCGTGACTATAATTCGTTATAATAATGATCATCTTTTATTTCATCGATGTATTTCAATACATACGTCTCAAAAAAATAAGAAATAACTTACAAAGCCTTGTTTCTCACGAAAACTTGGTGCTGTAGATGTTGAATTACTGGTGTGGGGATTTTCCCTACAAATTCATTCGTAAGAAAAACACTATGGTGGTTTTTGTAATCATTAAAAAACTAAAAGATGTATCTGAAACAATGTACCATATGTTATTAAAAGACTAAAAAACATTTTCCATCATGATAAGGCTATCAAGACCTCACAAGCGTGAATTTCATGTCTTCATAGACAAGATAAGTCATGAGAACTCAGGAATGGAAAGTCGATGTTACGAGCTTAAAATCCTAAGATTATTTGGGGAAGAATTGAAAAAAGACTAGCAAAAGTAATTCAAACACAACTCTCCATGATGTTAATATCACACATTCAATGTGAATGAAACTAAATTATAAATAGAAAGCAAGTTATGAGACTCCAGCTGCCCAAGAGATGTAGCTAGTCTTAGAGAGTGTAAAATTGCTCTTCAGAAGATATTTAGTCATAAATTGAATCGTACCTTATTTTGTTGCTGAGTTGATACCATCTTTATGCTCAATAATTTTTTTTTGCTAAAAACTTTTTTAACGTTATATATCCATCTTCTAAGTTTACTTTATTACTAATAAAATAAGAATAAAAAAAAACGTTTACTAATATATCAACAATTGTTTTTTGTAATATAAATAATTAACTTAAATATTGATACAGGCTATCGTAATTAAAATTACAATTCATCAAAAGACGTTTCAATTTACTTATATTTCATTAAAAATTGCCTGGATTCATTCAACCAATGTAACTTCATTTCTGGAAAAAGTAGGTACAATCTTGAAGGACTGATAGGATATTCTGATGAATCATACTATTTCGTTCAAAAGACCATGTTCAGAATTTTTAATGGTGATTTCTCAATGAATCATTCTGTGAATGAAATCCTTTGGTTTTAAATTTTGCTTCATTATATATATGTTAAGTCTAGTATAATACTACTATCATTATATGCTTCATGTACACATATAGATGTAATATATGTTCACATATTCATTCTCACTCTTCAGATGTAATACTTATTATACTGAATTACGAGATCTTGTTACCATATGTGAATGTAAATATGCATCAAAACATTCAAATGTATACTATACGTATTCAAATGTATACATACACAAACCATTAGAATCACATATATGCAGAGGCAGATTCCATGAAAATATCAATATAATGAAGAATAAAAGTAATATATTAGCTACAAGCTGCTTATAAAATGGGATACATTTCTCTAACAAATGTAACAAAATGACTTACAGTTGACGAGAAAATATTTCGGAGCTTTGGAACTACTATGTAATATTATGAATAATTAAACTCGCTTTTTTAGAATTTATTTAAACTATTACATAATGAATATCTGAAGTAATAACACACTAATATGATCATTAAGAGCCGCGTTAGCTAATCTCAGAAGTCAACAATATTCAGATGTGTTATGAATTCAGAGTTCTGATTTTTATCAAAGACGTAAGTACTTGAAACAATGAGGCTATTTGCGTTAAATGGAACTAGACCTAAATATCAACATTGTGAGGAGGTTAAAGACGTGAGGTACTTTCAGGTTTCGTTCAGTTATAACCCTGATTACTTACCCATAACTTACAATATAAGCCGTAAATAAAGAAAGCAAACCAACATTTTCCAAATTATTTCTGTGAAATAAAAGAGATAAATAAAACATACTAATTATGTATATTCAAAGTACCATTCATTATTCTTAATAAAAAACAGTTACAAACTACCACTTCACGTTTTCTAATCCATATTTATTGAATGTATAGCTGGCATCCTCCCCAGTTGTTGTATATTTGTACAGTTTTTTGGTTTCCATATTTACTGCACTCTTTGAAGTTCGATTACTTTTTTTTTTTTTTTAAATCCTTTAACTTCTTCAATTTCTGCCACTGAATCAATGTGACAACGCAAAAAAACAATCAATACCTTTTTGGTTATTCTGAGTTTTTCTAACAAGTTTTCATTTTTTTGTTAAAAATGGAACCCTTGTCACAGCCTCCAATCTTCTTTATATACTTGCTTATGTAAAGTACGATGTGGAAAAAAGAAATATAAATCATTTGTATTCATCTTAAGAAGAGTTTTCATAATGTTTTCCATTGCTTCAAAGAGAAAAAACATATATATAACATATTTATGCAAGGTTCTTTAAATTATATATATTTTTTCATTCATTAGCTGATATTTCACCTATTGACTAACAATAATTTAACTTTAATCCACATATTTATGTACTTTCACACATGCATATCCTGGAAAACTGTCTAAGTTTATTGAACTTTGTAAAGTATCAAAAGATTTGAGACAAGATCATCTTATTTCTCTATTATCATCTTATTTGAGACCAGAACCACATCTGCTTCTCTCTCAGTGGATATATATATATATATATAAATGAAATTTTATTCAAATTCAAATGTTAAAATTACCTTCTTCTCTTGAGACTAATAGACAAGAAGAATTTTTAATGTCTTGACCTCATTTTTGCTTATTAAAATTATACTTTTTGTCCTTCTGCGGATTTATATCTTTATCCTTTTTTCTTTTATAAACAAATGATCAAATCCTCATTTTTGTTAAAGAGTTCTGATCGTGTTTCAATTTATAGTAAAAATACGTTCTGTATTTAAAATTTTTTCTTCTTTTTTTAAATTCAAACAGATGCATATGCCAATAAATCAATATTAAATCTTAGACACACACAAACCACCAGCAAATTAAAAAAAACACATGTTGTAAGTATTATAATAAGTTCATAACGAAGGAAAATATTCCGTATTTATTATAATAAGAACTTTCTAATTTTTGTCTTTATTTGTTTTTTTTGAAAAATACAAAGAATATTTGAGATATTGCGTGTCGTAGCTTTTATTCGTTGTATTACTATTTCTTTTTTGCTATTCTGCCCTGCATTAAACAACGCATTTGTTTATATACGTTGTCATACTATAATTTCGAAGATCTTCTAAAAAAAAGTATCAGCTAAAATATTATAAAATATCGTATTTCTGATCCTACATGGCATTTTAAAATACGGAATTAATTTACAATTCTTAATTTAAAATTAGAAAGGCACTGTTTTAAAGCTGTGTATTTTAAAGTTTAAAGAAAGAATGATTTATTTTAATGCTGCTGGGCCAAGAGAAATATTTAAATTTCTACTTATGTATCTTTATTCAAATAATTTTTTTTTTATAAAGGGCTTAATTAAAACTCAATTTATAGAGTAGAATATCGTAATTAAAAGGACTTAAGGTCATTAACATTTGAATGACATAGCGAAGAATTAATAATAATCAGCAAATAGCGACTGTTTTGTTTTCATTCAGGTTCTTGATCTTTGTAAAAACATCATTGTCCAATTCATATACGCATACATATCCGCCTTCTTTTTTCTTATACACAAACAAAGCAAGCATTACATAATACCAGCATTGTTCCTATCTTGCTACGACTTATTAAAAGACAACATCATGCTAAGACGGATTTCCGTTCCTTGTTGTAATCTTTCTTGCTGGAGATATTGGGGTGCCATCATCTATGGAGAGAATCTAAAATAAGCTTTGGTTGCTCAGCCAGACATCTCAGATTTGCTTGCATCCTGCACGTAAATTACCAGTTGACATTAAAGTTAGCCACGCCTTTTGAACATCCAGGAGGGTCGATGATTGGTGACACTTTCTTTCCTCTGCAAATGTAGGAATTGTGAAGTCTCGACTCATTAATCCCTACGCGCCAAGAATAAGGATAATCGAACTCAGGACGCCTTTCAGACAATGATTGATGTCAAAAGTTGTTTTGGGAAACATATTTTGAATTTCGTTTCTACTTCTCAAAGATGTTCTCCGGCGCATTTGCTATATTTATTTCTTGCCTATTTGATTTTTTCTTCTTTATTTCCGTTGTCGGTAAAGATGATATGACATAACCCTAATGCGATATGTTAAAACAAGCAGTTATAGGATGTTATAGGTGAAAGAGTAATGCTGATGGGGCTATCAAAAATGTCTACTTTGAATGCAGTAAGAGCTTATTCTATGGACTGATAGGTTAGAAATTCAGATATTATATAAAAATAAAAAAGAGGATCGAAAATGTTCCTATTTTTATTTTTCTAGAGACTTTGAGAGGTATTTTATTTTTGAATTTCCAGTTTTATCGTGGTGTGAAATTAATGTAAGGATTAAAAAACACACTTATCGGGTATAATCATTATTTATATCAATTTAGAAGAAATTTTATTTCATGTTATTTAGTCTTTTGTTATGCATTATACTTCAGCACTCAGATTTTTACACTTATCAATTATATTAAGTAACAATAAAAATATAAGCTCTTTACAGTAAAAGCTGTTAATTTTACAAACTTTGAAATTTTCAGTATAAACCTGATAGAGTAATTGTAAGTTTAAACAGATACTTCTCGAAAATTGACATCAAACAAAAAAACATGTTTGTTGAAAAAAATCATTATTGAAGAATAAATTTCCTTATGTCACCAGCATCAAAATATCTATTATCTTCATTGATAAGCCAGTTAAATGTGCATTAAATTGACCTAACATAAAGAGCTTGTATCACCTTCCATTAATAATTTATCTGTTTCATCTTTTATTAGCAATGCAG
>BMAW01026146.1:1157075-1179317 GCA_019974015.1 Nephila pilipes
ACAAGGTGCAAAACATCAAAATCCATTTTATAGGAGAGCATATATTTAATATATACAGAGAGAGAGAGAGCATATTTACATATATGCATATATGCATGCTATATACGGCATATTTATATATACAATGAAAAACATTTCGCTTCTAACATCATTATTTTTAGTTATAATTAGAACTTTAAGATACCCTTGGGGAAAAATTAAAACTTTACAATACTGTGGGCTACTTCAATCTACGGCTTTCTGAAACTAAACAAATCAACATTAATAGCTGAAATTTACAATATTATGTACATAAGAATAAATTAATGTGCAGAATAAATTTTATTTATGATATATCAGTTTTTCCTTAGTAGTAATTAAAACATTACAAATATGCTTTCGCATTTGAAGAATTCGTAATTATAAATAATAAATACTTATTTTTATCAGTTCATATTTTCCAAATGGCTTAAAAAGAGAAAGTTTGTCTTCAGTAATTAACGAATGTATTCATGAAATTATCTTGAGAGTCTTTTCAAACTTCTCTCAACGAAATCCTTTTAAACAATCATTTTCTAGTAACTGTTTGATTTCATGAGGCAAAGGATTAACTGTTTTTTGCTTTCTTGATCGTTTTTTTTTTTTTTTAAATCCTTCAGTTAAGAAAGAAATTATGTTGTCTACACTTTTAGTAGCGAAATACTTTCCAATAGAGAAAATTTTTATTTTGCTTAAACAGAGATTTCGTTTTATTTGCTTATTCCACAATAAGTAATTTAAATAAAACTTCCCTTTTTAAGTTGTGAAAGCTGAAGAGTTTTATCTAAGACAAACAATTCTTAAATTTAAGTTTTAGTTATATTTCTAAATGCCATCAAAAATTTTATCACTATCGGATATTGTAACAGAATCCAAATGATAACTTTTTGGTATTAAAAAAACAAACAAAAATATCTATACGTACAAAAATTATGCAATCCTTATTTTTACAAGAAAAGTTCTAAAAACAACTGTATCTTAAGGACAACTATTCCTTAAGAACAACTATATCAGTACTTTTTTCTGTTCTTGTGCTTCCACATTGCCACTTGTACCTATGAATATAATCAAAATGTTTTTAGAAAAAATAATTTGCCATGAGTTTTTTTAAATATTACTTTTACTTCTGAAAGCTCATTATTAATATTTGAACTCAGGTAATCTTTATTTTTTATAACCTTTACTTAAATCATACGATTAGCTCAGTTTGAGGAAATGTAGCTTTTTTCATCATAAGACACAAATTTTATGATTCAATGATATGATTCAATCAATATTCAATGATAAAATGATTCGTGTACGCATACAATTGTTTAATTTCATAGCACGTTATTAGTTCTTTACTATCATCTGTTTTAAGAAGTAGACAATATTTTTTTTACTATTTCTATAAAACTGCAGAATATGTTATTCACAAATTTACTGGCAAAATATTCTAGTTTCATAGTTTGAAATTCAATGCAATTCCAGCTTTTGATTTACTACTTGTTTCTCCAATTCTTCCCATATGCCTCTGCTTATGCAAATAGAATGAAGAGTTTCAGAAACTCGAAAAAGGAAAGAAAATTAGTTGAACACCTTTCGATTACAAATAACAAAATCTGAATAAGTAGGAAATACAAACATCTCAACTCTTCCAAAGTTCTCCTGCGAAGATTATTCGACAAGACAGGGCTTCATCTCAATTCATGTCTTGTTCGAAATCAAGGAAATAGCTATCGTGAAATAGAAAAGCGAAATGAAGAAGCTTACATGCTAAATCTGATAAGCCGAAGAAAACGTTCTTTAGAATACAAGAAAATAAGACATTTGTTACAAAATCCAAGAGAATTCCCAACACGTATTAAATTCTAGATCACTTATTGACTAACCGAAGTAGAAAAGTCGCTCATCTGATTCTTTTTTCCAGTTCTTTCTATCTATCCCAGTTGCTATACAATCGTGGACTTTTCTTCTCGAAATTTTACACTTCAGTGGAGACAATCCTGATTACTAGGCCGATCGTTTATGGTAGTATCATTTCTCGCTCTCTTATCATGAGCAGAACTTTTCTTTCCTACTTCTTTCTCAAGGATGAAGGACTAGAACATACGTATTTCAAATCTTTATTTGTTTGAAATTGCACCACATTTTTCATGGAAGTCCAATGTTCACTAATTGATCATGACGATGAAGATGAAGAGAAATTGAAAAATCCGAAATGGATTATTCGATTTGTCTTTTAGCGTGACTGAAACTCCTCTTACATCTAAGCCGATCACATTTAGTCAATCACTGTCTTTAGATATTTTTGATGAAAAAGCGCAGACAAATACAGTGTTGTTTAAAGGGGAGATCATTTACATTTTAGTCATTATTTTCTAAATTTTAATGTTTGTTACTTTGTATAAATTAAAATAATTTAGCACTTTATTTCTTTTGACTTTCATTTGAAAAAAACTCGTAATTTATTTCATTTCCGACGCACCACTTTTCCCTTATTTAATAAACGTAATAAATCAGAAGTTTTATCTGTAATATTAAAAAAAGAGACATTTCTTTTTTCTCTCAATGTTTTACGCTTGTATAATATCTTATGATACATTTCAAAAAATATTAAAAAGAATTTCAATGCTTACATTTTATATAAAATTATAAATTCTTATCAGTTATTAATCTTCGTTTTAATTGCTTAATTATAAATAATTGATTTTTCAGTATAGCTATTTTATATGTATTAAGATTAATTTAACATGTATGGATTTTGATTTGTTTTCTTTGGATAAATTTAATTTCCTTTTTTGAAAAATTTTGAATTATTTTTTATAATTTTTATAAATGATAGCCAAAATTTTCTTTTTAGAAGGATTTTTAATTTATTACTTTAATAATTGAATAATTATCACCCAATAATTTTCCAGAGAAAATTATTTATAACATAGAATATTAGGTATAATAGAAGTTAACTGAGAGAAAAAAAATTATAGATAAAGTAATAAAAAAATACTTAACACAATCCATTACACGTCATAAAAAAAACCTTTCCAAATTTCGTTGACAAAGTATATTAAGGGAAACTTATTGTAACGTTACAATCTAAATTCTTTATTTCTCGGTAAAAAATGGAGAAAACCATTATCAAACTTCTTTTGTTATCATTTTTAAAAAGAAGCAGTTGAGTGCTAGAAAATAATTGCAAGTCTGATATTAATGGCAAGCAAACGTTTTACATTGTCGGTCGGAACATAATATTCTTCTATGTTACTTCACTTTGCGCTATAAGACAGAATCGATCCAATTCTCAGTTTGATAACAGGTGTTTCAATCGATTTGCATACAATCCCCCGTTGCTCCTGCTTCGAATTTCAAATTCTAAGAGATTTTATAATTCATTTACATCTCGTTCGAAATTTTAATTTTTATTCCAAGTAATCGATTTAAGTAAATGCTCGGATTAAACTTCCGAATTCGTCTTGATCGTTCATTGTAGTGCCATAAAATTCAAATTCGTAGTTTCATTTTTATGATCTGTTAAATGTACATAAGTTCGTTAAAAAAAATAATACGCTCAAAAATAAGGAATAAATATGACTCTAATTACCTTTAGAATTGATTATTGTATTCAGGCCCAGAGTTGAAATTAAATGTGATTCATAGATCCCCGAAAGTTCACTGCAGTCTAGGTGATTATGGTCGCGAGCTCACGGCAGGCGCTATTTCCGTCGAATCGTTGATCCGAGTCCTGATACCACTAATGATGAATGGCTAAGTAAATCGAGACAAGTACTGACGAGGCGGAAGTAAAAAGTAAACAAGTACTGACGAGGCGGGGTTGGAAAGTTTGGAGAGAGGAGAGCCATCTTGGATGTCATCCTCGTCACTTAATTGAAGTTCAAAATTAAAAGGTCCATCACCAATAGCCCTCGTGTTGCTTTTTTCTTGCGCTTGGATCTTTGGTAGCATCAGAACTCCAAGTAGGAAAGTCTTATGAAGGAAAATAGATTGTGATTAACATCGCACTGAGATGTAACACGAGGGCTGAGGCAACGGACATTGCAATTTCGAACCTAGGTCAAGTGATGAGGACGACGCCTAAGCTGGCACCTCCCTTTCCAAACATCCACATCACGCCACTGGAGAACTTGGGGCATCAGCCCCACTATACGGTAAGTCTTCAATGACATCAAGACTTGATCCCATAACTCGACGAAAACAACGTCGGGAGCGATTCTGCATCCATGACCACTAGGCTACCACGGCCATATATAAAAATAGTTAGAATACTGTTTCATACAAATAGTATTTTCAGTTTAAAATCAATTCTTTTTTATTCCTTATCCACACACGAATCGCTTCTTGATCCCCCGTTCCTGTGAGTATTAGATTAACGGAATTAAAACGGAGATAACTACTTTGTTACTTGCATATTAATCTCATGCTCTGATAAAAAATTTCCAGCAATAAACATTATAGACATATAGTCATAGAAATCATATTTTCTAGTATTATATAAGACAATAATTTATAAATTAGAACGTATTACTAGTCCAACTATTTACATTAAAGTAACTTAATTAAATGAACTATTTTTGTAACTTTTATTTTAAATAGTTCGATCGATTTCTGCATCGTAATGTTATATTTCAGAAAGTTGTATTCGTGTCAAAAATTCATTGATAAAAACATTTAGAGAATTAATCATGTTATTAATATAAATTTTTTCATAAAAAAGCTAATATCAATAACATTTATAAACATAAAATCTTATACTCTTAGACTATCACAGAAAATTCATTCAATAATGCAAATCATTATGAAAACGCTTTAAGATCTTGTAAAATAAAAATGGGTTTTAATACTTGAAATGATTATTCTACTACATGGTTATAGAAACTAATCATTTAATTGTTGTTTCCAAAGTGCTATTTTGCATTCAATTGATATTGATAGTTTATTAACGTTATACTAAAAATAAACACGAGAGCTATTGGCAATAGACCTCGTAATTCTGAATCATTTTCACGTGACGAGCACAGACTTGAGCTTGCATTTCAATCTCATATCTTCCATACTTCGACAATGATAGGACTTCAAGCCTTGCATTCATTTGTTGAAATATTCTGTTCAGTGGTGCAATTAACAGTGTTTCTTAAATCAATCAAAACTTTTTTCCAAAATAATGCTGTATTTACAATCTTAATATCATTAAGGCACCTATACCTTAGTATGAAACATAAATATTCTTGAAAGATAAAAGATTATACAGAGTTTAAATATGCTCAGAATTTATTTCAATGCTCCCAAGACTCAGTAAGTCAGATTTATTCCATCTAAAAAAAAGATCAAAAGGACAAGAATGTTTTTTTTTTCTTTCTGTATATGAGTAGACGCCTAAAACGGAGTTACAAGGTAGAATTTTCAGAAACACAATTTAAATGCTTATTATTAACGTCGTATTTAGACCTCGTAATCTTAAAACTCGATCAAGTGACTATCGCGACATTTGAGCTTGGTAATCCTCTCTTCAAACTTCCACATCATCCCACAGGGAGATCATTGATCCTTTATAGATTTCATGTGCATCAACCAGACTACATCACTACATGACGGATCTTTAGTGAAATCAAGACTAGAACACATGGCCGGCCATGTGCTTATGGCCATGACCTCTTGGCTACCGTGACCGTACTTTGCATTTGTTCTTCGTGTTACGTAAAACAAAAGAACCCACGCACAGTGAGAGAACACTTTTTCAGATACAATAACGCTCAAACATTAATACTGCATTC
This sequence comes from Nephila pilipes, assembly GCA_019974015.1. NCBI lineage: Eukaryota > Metazoa > Arthropoda > Arachnida > Araneae > Nephilidae > Nephila > Nephila pilipes. The sequence continues at coordinate 1,162,862 of BMAW01026146.1, forward strand.
TGTCTTCTCTCTGCTACAAAGGACAGCATTTTCTGTAATTCTACACTCACATATATTTCTGTACTTCTATTCTATCTATTCTTTTCTATGTAAAATTTATTCCATATTCAGTCTCCTATATTGTAATGCAAACTGAGCTTTAAACTTTACGTGTTGAAGCGAAAAATTATCTATTTATGAAAGGTTTAAATTTTTTTTAATAAGTGGTTATTATTATTATATAATAAAAATAACTACTTATTATCCGAATATATATATGTGTGTGAGAGAGAGAGAGAGAGCTCGTGCGTGCGTGCGTGAGTGAGTGCGCGCGCGCACTGGGTGTGTTCTGTTCAAATGTATCAGTACTGATTTTCTCCTGGACTGTGCAGGGTGGTCTATATGAAAGGAATGGGTAAATGGGTAACGGGGGATGCGATATAAGCTAAGAGACCATTGTAAGTTGCTTCTGGAGCCGTTGGAGTTGATAGATCTTATTCAAAGTGGATCATGAATGTAAAAAAAACATCATTAATACTGAGGGAAACTATTCCAAAACACAAATTCTGTAACACCTAAATGAAAAGGGTTATGATCTTAAGTCACTATAAAAAAGGGGTAAATTAAATTTTTTTATAATGGTTAAAATTAGATTAAAAACTAGTCACAGCATAGTTTCCTAAAAAAATTTCAATATGTCTATTTTGTTGAATATATCTATTTTTCATTGATTTTTTTTCTATCCATCTTTGTTTGTACATCATTTAATTTGTTATTTATATTTTACTTTTCTTACAATTACCTTTATGAATAGAATTCTATATAGCATTTGTTGTATTTTGTTTTAAATTTTATAAATCTTGCAATGTTTTTTCTAACTAGTTTGTGAAATAAAATATATACAAAAATAAGTTAGAATGCTTCTTTTGCTTCTTTTTTCTTTTTAATTTTATTTCTATCAGCTTAATCTTATTTTTATATATAGTTTATATATATATATATATATATATATATATATATATATAAGACAATTACTCCTTTTTTGTCAAAAATATTACATCCACAAACAATATGTATAGTTTTAGAGAGAGGGAATCCTTCTTTTATAAACAATTACAAATTTCTACAATTGTATCATTTATAATTTTATTTTCAATCATAATTTTTGCTCTCCTTGTAATGTACTAATAGATTTATTGATCGATTAATAAAGTTGCACATAGAAGCAACACTTGGCTGGTTGCTTATTAATGTCACACTTAGAAGAAATGACCGGGATATTGGCGACCTATATCGTAATTTTGAGCCTCGGTCAAGTGACAAGGATCAAATCTGAGCTTGCACCTCCCTCTCCAACTATCCTTACCAAGCCATTTAGAGGACTTGAGACCTCGACAGGTTTCGATCATCAGCCCTGCTACACTGCGGTTCTTTGTAACGTTCGCCAAGAATTCGAGACTACAGCATAGGCTTCCGAGGCTACCTTACAGTCAGCTGATGTATCATATTAATCATTTACATCATATTCATGCTAGATTTAGGACTCAGGAGTCGTCCTCATCACTTGACCGAAGTTCAAAATTACGAGGTCCGTCACCAATATCCCTCGTGTTGCTTCTAGAGCAACGTTAATAAAAACCAAACCAAACCATGCTACATTTACATCATATTCATGCTACATCGTTATATATTTGTCTCTTTTATAGCCTTATCAATTATCAATGTATCATCACATAAACAGATATTCGAGGGAATTGCAGTTTAGAGCACACGAACTTGAGTTTTCTTATTTAAATTCGAATCATTTCAAATAGATACAAAGTTCTGTTTAGAAAAATAATACTATTTTTGTAATTGCTCTTTTTATTTCAGTGAAATAAAATTTGGTAAAAATAGGTTTGTCGAGAAAAATAGAAAGTGGTTTTATTATCTTCAGTAGCCATATTACCTGCAAAAAGAGGTTGTTAGGCAAAACATTGAATTAGATAGGAAAATTTTTAATTAAATCCAAATTTATTTTAAAAACTTAATAAAAGAAACATGGTACAAACAGCAACATATTTTTCATTTTTTTAAACTTCATTACAGCTATAACAATATGAGATTGAAATGAAAGTGGCTGTATTGCCCTCAGTTACTTTATACAGTCGTACCAATCTATAAGGGATAACCACCGTATCAGACAGATTGTCCTTTAATAAGAGATAAATACATATACTATATATTAAAAGGGACCGGGACCAAAAGAATTGCCCTTTAAATAGAGATGTCCCTTAATAAGAGGTAAATACATATACTATTTAAAGTGACCGGGACCAGACATATTGTCCCTTGAATAGAGTAAAAGGTAAATACATATACTATTTTCAAAGGGACCGATACCAACAGATTTGTCCCTTAAAGAGAGGTATACCTTATTCGGAGGTATCCTTTACAAGAGGTATTACTGAATATGAATTCGTGAACGAACATTTATGAATAGAATAAAATATTTGAATTGTAGATAAATATGTGAATAGATGAAAAATATAACATAAATGCAGTTTGTTTAACGTAGATAAAATTTGAGCGCTGGAAATGAAAAATAATACACCCATTGAACCCAGCTACGTCTTTTGGAGAAAATGTTAATATAAGACTCAGTCCTATCAACAGGGAAAAACAATATTTTAAGCAATATTGCCTTCATGAAACTAAGAAAATTTTCATCATAAATAAAGATATAAACTTTGACATTCAAACTGTTTTTCCTCTTACATTTAACTACGAAATTATTCAAAGCGCTCCATCAGAATACTAATCAATCGTGTAAGATGGATAATTTATGCATTATTTTTTAATTGCTTTCTGGAGCTTTTGTTCCATCCAAAAAAAAGACAATGATTCGGCTCAAATTAAAGTTTCATATTGCACAGTTTTTAAATATTTAATTCATATTGCATAGTTTTAAAAACGTTAATGCGCCGCTTTGATGAAAAAAGAAAAACAATGAATGTTAATTATTAATAATTAAGCGAACAATCGCTTGCGTTTCTTTTATTCATTCGCTGAATATATAATTTACTTTAAAAAAAGTTCCAGTCGGGTGCTCTAAAGGGACCTATTATATATATATAATCCCAAATTATGTTTTAATTCAAAGTTAAGTGTAATTTATTAAGTATAATTAATTATTGCCCGTTTTTTTTTCGTTATATTAAGTTGCTTCATGTTGTTGTTGGTACGATTCTACTATACACAAAAAAAAGTTTCTATAAAAAAATCACCCTCATATAAATTATTTCTCCAGTTGATCTAATTAAAATTGTGCAAAGGTAAGAAGCATGTTGTTCTCTTAAGAAATTAATTCAAACTTTTTAAGCATAATAACATTCGATTTTAAAATTTAATGTACAACAAATTTGGATACTTTAAATTTGTTATGATTCATAAAAAATTTAATCAAATCAACAGATTTTAGAGCAACATGTTTTCAAAAGACTTGCAATGTACTTAATGGTTAACAAAAATGCTATTTATATACTGAAACCCTATGGTAAAAGCTGATTGTGTACATAATGATCTAATGATTTATAAAATATGTCTATTGCCACACAGAAATGAATTTTCTATGAATCACAGTTAACTGTTTTGTATTAAAAGGTGAATATATATATTGAATTAAAAAAGAGACATTTATTTAGTTAGAGACTATTTATTACATGGTAATAAACTTGAAAGAGTGTGTACTCGTATTTATTTAATTAAGAATATAACTAACAATATGATCCATAAATAAATAAATACTATGAAAGATTATAATTTAGAGCTCCAAAAATAGAATATTGTAAAAAATATTTTTTGAATAAATCTTTTAATTAGATTAATTTTAATAATATTCTTAATAAATATGCAAAAATTATTCTCTATTAAAAATCTCAACATTAAAAAAACATTCAAATATCATAAAAAATGCGTTTTTTCTTTTTAATTATAATAATAACTTAGATTTAAAAAATAATGATATTTTTAAGAGTAATATTTACAAAGAGTATATCAATGAGGAATATCAACTTGTGATTACAGGTAATTTGGATATTGTAGAGAAAAAAAAATTATTTAAAACCATGGGACGGATTTCAGACTTAAAATTTCGAAAAATAATTTGATGTTAAGAAAAAAATTAGCTCAGTTATTGATAATTATATTACTCAATTATAAGCAAATTATGATCTTTAATTGGAAGCTTTTAAACAGTATAAAGACTGTGTTCTATTATAATATTAAGAAACTGATCGTTAAAAAGTAGATATTAATAATAATTAGGATGTTTATTTGTGAAATTTAAGCCTCTCCTGGTTTACTATTAGTTCTGTACACAAAGTACCTAAAAAGTATGCTTTTAAATGAAAAATATTCTACATTAAATTAACTGATAAGCACTTTGAGAATAATGAATATTTTTTTAAATAGTAAGCAATTCAGAAAAAGAAAAGAAATTTTTTTTACAAAATTGATGTTAATATTAATGACGTTAAACTGCTTCTCATCTTTTTATCAAAATTTTATAAAAATCCTATTAAATTTAGAACAGTAACTAATGGTTCAAAAATATTTTTTTACTCTCACAGTAAGAAATTACAAAATTTATACAAGATAATGTAGATAATTTAAATTGTACTGCTATTGTAAAGATAGTTATGATATAGTCAAATATATAAAAAATAAAGAGATTTACGAGATAGCTATGATCATGAAGATCTTTTTGGTTTTTTGGCATATAGGATCTTTTTAAAGTTCTAAAAGATATTTATACTTCATTTAATGTTAATAAAGTTATTGCGTATGAAAAATTTAATTATTTAGTTACGTTAAAAAATATAGAAGTTGTAAAAGAGAAAATTATATTTTTAAAAGAGAAAGAGAAAAAAGAGAAATTATGTTTAAAAGAGAAAATTATTTTTTTCAGCTAATAATTATTTACAGTTTTATGAAGATACTCTTTCTTATTAAAATAGTTTTAAAATTCTTAGATATATTGCTGATGTTATTTTCTTTCAAATTAGTAATAATAAAAGTATTAAACTTTTCAAATCTTTTTATCCAGATTATTTAAATTCGTTGTAAAATAATTTTAATATAATTTTAATTAAAATGGAAGATAATAAAAATTTTAGTGATATATATATATATATATATTAGAACAAAAAATTTTAACATATTTTGAGTAACATTAGATTTCTGACTAAAATATAGGATATTTACATTAATTTAGACAAATTAAAAAAAATTGTCTGAAAGCAGAATTTCCTTTGTGAATTTTATTAAGAGTAATTTAAAACATAATTATAAATTTTAGTTGGTTTATTTTCTCCTTTTCTTTTACCAACTTAATTTTTTTCATTTTAATGGTTTTATAATTTTTCTCGCATTAGTATCTTTCTTTCTAATAGAGGGCATTATGCTACACATCTAGTTTATGCTTTAGTGGGAGAATTAGGATTTATAAATGGGAGATAGGTGAGAAAGTTGCTGATATAGTTGGGTCTTATGTAAGTTTTGGTAAATTTTATAAAACTGTTTTTCCTTTTTTGAATTTATGGAAATTTCTTTTTAATGTAAAATACTTTTCTATTGGATTGTTAGATACCAGTAAAACATTGTTTAACCAGCCAATCTGTTAAAAGCTAGATTCAGAATTTAAAAATGTTATGTTTCATTTACTTTAAGATTTTTCTTCTCTTTGTTTCCTTGTTTTGGCTTGCAATTATTCATAGGCTGAACTTTTTCTTTTTGCCATTATTTACCGGTTTAAAATTCCTTAAAGTATATTGATCACTTTCTTACTAGTATTGTTGCGTAATTTTATCTTTTGTTCACGGCTTTTTGGCTACAAAAATTTTTTTTAATTAGTTTTCTTTATATTTTTTTCTATTTCCTAAAAACTATTGTATGTTTACTTTGCAACTTTTAAAACTTTCTTAATTTTAACTCTTGCTTCTATACTAATTTGAATTAATAATTTTGAATTAAATCTTTATATTACTGAATTATTATTTTCATTAAATGTGCGTGTGTACGTATGTGTGTATGTTTCAAATGCAGTTCTATTTAATTTTATTAAATATTACAAACAATTATTTTATTATTACAATTACTTTGCCTTTACATCTTTTCCCCTTCTGACTACAACTCTCTCAAGTTACATTTCCGTAATGCGCCCAGCAGAACCACCTGTCGTGACGACTGAACACACATAAAATCAGGATTGTGTTCATATTTGTTTAATTTGCATCATAAAGGATAGAAAAGATGGAATTTTTATTTGTCAAACAGAAAGATTTTAATCGCAGCATTTACTGTGTTTCAAATTATCTACAAATAATAAGAGATTGCTTGCCACCATCAGGAAATTAAAAATATAATTTCCATTTATTTTTTTTCTCTCTGAAATAATAATTGTCCTAAGGTAAAAGTTACTGAACATTTATTTAATTGAAATAGTATTTAAACTTGTGAAGTTGGGCTATTCGAAATTTTCTCTTTACTAACCTTGGGACTTTTAATTAAAATTGATTGCTTTTTCTGAACAATGTTTGCCCAACCAAAAATGAAACTTGAATATTTAAATTACAAGCAGGTAGAAATAAAGTGAAACGAGGGAGATAGGAATTATATAAATTAACATTGAGACACACACGAAAGAGGTCGAGTGGTTCTAACTTTTGGCAATCGTTCCAGAGTTGAAGACGGGGTCGAGAATTACTACAAATTATTGACAAATTAGAGAAACCTAGAGGTTGAGACAGCCTCAACTTTACACTAGTGGTAAGACTCTGTTAGTTCGTGATTGGTAGATCAAGTTAATATATTGGGTTGGCAACTAAGTAATTGCGGATTTTTTTTTAGAAAATCAAAGACAATTTTTTCATGGAACTAAATAACTTTATTCTGTAATGTATTGCCCATTTTGATCAATGACCTTTTGCCATCTTTCAGGCAGCATCATAATCCCACGTTCATAAAACTTCTGGATTTTATTAGCAAAAAACTGAATCAGGTACGATTTGACATCATCATCATTATTGAAATTTTTACCATTCAAGGAGTTTTGTAAAAATTGAAACAAAAAGTAATCAGATGGAGCAAGATCAGGACTATATGGTGGATGTGGCAAATCATCCCAACCAAGCTCCAATAATTTTTGCCGAGTGACCAAAGATGTGTGTGGCCTTGCATTGTCATGATGGAATACAACACCTTTTCGATTTGTCGATTCGGGCCGCTTTTTTTCAACTGCATTGTTTAATTTCGTTAGTTGTTCAATGTAGACATCAGAATTGATCGTTCGGTTGGGTGGTAAGAGTTCAAAGTAGACAATTCCTTTGTAATCCTACCAAACTGATAACAAAACCTTATTTTGATGAATATTAGCTTTTGATGTTGTTTGAGTGTGTTCACCTGGCCTGCTCCACGATCTTTTCCGCTTGATATTGTTGTAAACAACCCATTTTTCATCGCCAGTTATCAGTCGTTTTAAAAATGGATAATTTTCATTACGTTTCTTTAGCAAATCGCAGCTGTTAATGCGTTGCCTTAAATGCGTTTCTTTCAGTTCGTGAGGAACCCATATATCGAGTTATTGAACGTAGCCAAGTTGTTTTAAGTGATTTTCAATGCATGTATGTGATACATGAAGCTTCTCTGTAATCTCACGTGTTGTACTGTGATGATCCGAATCGATTATTGCTTTGATTTGGGCGTCATCAACTTCAACTGGATGACCAGAGCGTTTTTCATCTTTGAGTGAAAAATCACCAGAACGAAATTTGGCAAACCAATTTTGACACTGCCGTTCTTTTAAGGCTTCGTCACCATAAACATCACAAAACTTTTTATGAGCTTGCGATGTGTTTTTCCCTTTGCGGAAATAAAAAAGCAAAATATGACGAAAATGTTCCTTTTGATTTTGCATTCTTCAACGAAGGCTAAGCGAAAACTACGCAACCGATCAAAAAACTTTTTTTACTGATTGACAGCTGAATTGCCAACTATCAAATAATAAAATGTGTTTTACATTTGTACTACGTCTGCAAACCTAAAAATTGAACTGACGCCATCTATGAGTGAAATCCGCAATTACTTAGTTGCCAACCCAATATTTAGGTCGCTATTTGGGGAGAGCCGGTTATATTTGTCGTTATACTAGCAATTTGTCAATAAACATAGAGTTGAAACCTGTGTGACGTCTTCTTGAACGCTTTATTGACTTTTAGTGTTAGTACTTTGAGTTTAGCTATGGCACAAGAGGCAAATAGGAATAGTTCGCCATCACAAACTAACACACTTGCAGTTATTGTGGAAACATCTGCTCACTTGACACTTCACTAAGAGGACATTAGATCGGCAGACATTTCTGGTATCTGCACCAACACTCTCTACTAACAGTACATGATTATTTTTAATTTAAACATTTTTGTACAACACCTAGTAAAGTATTTATCATTGACTTTGAAGCTCAAACTTGACAATGGTATTATACAAGTTGTTTCGAAATTCTTGGGCTAAACTTTTAGGGGTGATTGAAAGCATCTAAATTTTTGCCCAAAAGTTTCGAAACACTCTGTACAGAAATGCATTTATATGCATTGGCTACTAAGTCCATTAGTGAGATTCTGTACTAATAATCTGCAATTGAATAAATGAATTCGTTTCTTTAAATGATTTTTTTAATATAAACAAAACTGTGGAGCCCTTTGTATTTAACCAGTAAAGTATAAACCTGCCAATAACACTGCACAGAAATGTATTAACGCGTGCTAAAGCCAGATGCGATTCCGTTCTAATAATGGGACGTTCCGAAGTGACCTAACAGATAGTAAACAATCGGACTCGATTAGGGTATAGCTTGAACGGAATTATAGAGAAGGATTCCGCTTTCCACGTTAGTTGAAAGGGGCTCGCTCGTCATTGACACAAGGAACGGATTAAATTCAATTCAAGGAATAAACTATGAATTTGGTATCGAATCCCATTCTTAGGAACGACTTAGAATGGATCAACTCGATATTGCCCTTAAGTACGAGTTCTTAAGCAGTTTTGCTCCAAGAGCCCTTAGCCAGTAAAAAGATAAAACACACACAATGGATTTCTATTCAAATTGACTTTTCCTCTCCTCTACTATGATTATGTTCAATATAAAAATAAAATAAAATTAGGAATTAAACTAATTGTACTGGAAAGAGTACTAGTAATAAGCACATTATAAAAATGTATTCTGGAAATATATAACTGATTTCTTCGCTCATTAAATAAAAATGCATAATTACCAGTAATTATCCTAAATAATAATAATGTATTTATACTTTTAATAAATAAGAAATTTCATTTCTTAAAAGAGGCCAGTATGAGGACCGTTGTTTATCTTAAATAATATCATTAAAATTTCGATATAATTTAATTTATAATAAAGCTAGTAATTTGCAAAAATGACAAAATCGAAATAAACATATATTAAAAGGAAATAAAGTACACTAAATTCAAAAATATATTACCTAAAATTTAAAGCATACAAAGAGTATTACAAAGTAAAAAAGTATCTCTCACATAACACTTTTCTTTAAAATAGCTGTATATATATATATATATATATATATATATATATATAAAGTAAAATAATTCTCATATTCAATGTTTTAATCAAATATGCATAACAATGTCTCATCTTTGCTGCATAATTCTTTTGGTTGTTATTTGTTCCATTTCCTCTCTTACATAGCTGCTATATATTTCAATTTGTCTTGTAACTTTCATCGATAGCATATTTAATGATAGCATTTTGAACGCATTTATTATGAAGTTTAACACCAAATTTGTATAGTTTTTTATCAGAAAGGAAATATTCCACATGCTAATCAATTGTAAACGAGATGTGTTTTAGAAATTATGGGTGGATTGAACCATACAAGTTGACACACAATTTGTAAATGTCATCATAAATTTATTTTGACATTGATGGAGAACTACAAATCTGCAATGCTTGTAAAATAAAGTGCAGTCAAATTATACGAAAACTTTAACATTTAACAAAACAAAATTTAGCAAATTTTTTTGTGACAATATTCATTTTAGCCACAAAAAAAAATGGAAGGAAAGTATTTCGATACAAATTCTCTCAATCCCCTATTTCCCAAACTCGTACTTTCAATAACTAAACAAACTAAAACCAATGCACTTAACCAATCAACGGTCTCGTACATCAAAATTTTCAAAAACTTATCCTACAGCTGAGAAGCAATATTTACCACAGTAAGAAAACACACATGTTCCGGATCTGAAAACAAACACAGGATGAGATGAATTACAGAAAGTGGTGTCCCCTTAGCCTTTCGATATAAGTTGACAGATGGGTTGGCGCCGTTTCTATTCCTGAAGTGGAGAAGAACTAGGCTGAAATTAAACGGGGACTAGGGCGCAACCCGTCCAATAAGTCTGGGCCGATAGATGTTGATTTATGATCTGTGAACCCATTCATCACTAACGGCAATTCTGCATAGCTCCGACTCCCAACACGCTCTACTTCGCTCTCGATTACGCTTCTGGGCTGAATTTCTTTTAGATAGATAGGCTCTGTTTATTAAAATATATCGTAACTGGACTTTTTTTAAACCCAAAATCTGTAGAACACATCAATTTAAATGTAAATGTAGCATAAAAAAATTCATCTGTTGACTAAAGTTATACATTACTATCAGTAAATGTTTAGTTGCTTAGATTTCTGTTAGCAACTTTGTTGGCGTTGGACAAATTTGGAGAATTGTGTCTTAAAAATTACAAACAAGGCTTTAAAAACATGAATTTTTACAGGCTCATTTGAATTCTATCTTAAGGAAAATAAAATAAAAATGTTGGCAAAAAATAATTAAACACGTCTTCAGAATATCCATGTGAGCATTCTTCACGGGTCTAAATGTAAGGAATATCGTAAAATTATGGTATTAACAGCCTGTTAACGAATTACAAAAAAATAATACAATTTAAGGGAAATATAAATATTACTTAAGTGCAGTAAACTGAAATATGCACAGCTTATTACTAAGTTTTATAATAATAGACAAAGTTGAATGATTTGTTATAAATATCCAATTTCATACTGATTTATGCGATATTTGAAAAATGCATTAGGCTACTGATGAGATTTCTGATTCAATGTGGTAAGAAAATATAGTTTTAGAAAACTTTCTATTAAAAGTTTGGTGCCGTCTTGGTATTGACATCTACATCTAACCAAAATCTATAGTTAGAATTCCTCTCTATTAGTATCTATTGTTCAAACCCACTAACAAATAAAATCAATTGAAACAAATAAAATAAAATAGAATACCTTAATTAATAAACGTTAGAATCTCGACTTCCTTTGTTTCAAAACGAATATTTCCAATTTTGAGTAAGTTTAGAGCATAATTCTTAAATTATTCACGAATAATTGTTTTGACAGATTGCATTGACATTATGGATAGCATTGAAAATTTGCATGAGCAATTTTTGCATTGACATTATGGATAGCATTGAAAATTTGCATGAGCAATTTTTGCATTGACATACGGATAATTATCTCGGCAGTAACTGCAATTTTCACTCAACTCGTTTAGTTTATTATGAATTATCTCAGTAAAAACTTTATTGATGCTTCATCTCCATACAAAAAAAATCAAGGATCTTTAAAAAATTACATTCATTTCTAATCAATAATTCGTTTTTATCGATAAAAGTTAATGTGCAACAAATATCCCGTAAATAAAGCACGATATAACTAGAAATATTGAAAAGTTGCTCTATAAGTATTTACGCATAGAATGTGAAAACTTGAGAGATTAAATTAATAGAAGTTTGTATAGGGGAAACTATTTTTTAAGTGTTTTGAATCACAAATGCAAATAAATATCCTGAAATTTTTGTATAATAATTAACATTAATAATGTGTGCGTGTGTGTGTGTGTGTGTGTTAGAGTCTAGCAAAAAGAATCGACAAAGAGAAAAATCAATATCTAGTTCAGCTTTCGGATGCGACATGTTTTTAAGTGCCATCATCATTTCTTGCATTTTTCACAAGGTTCTCTCGCAATAAACTATCTCGGTTACGCTAGGAAACTGATCATTTATCATACAATCTTTCACGTATCTTCAAAATAGGTTCACAAAGCCGTGTTTCATGAATAAAAGGGACTTAGTATTAAAACGAAGTTACTCTTTGAGTACTGTTTAGAACATTGTAGCTTTTTTGTCACTGTCAGCATGTTGAAAAAAAGTTTTATAACGGTTCGTAATTTTTTTTTTAAAGAGGAAAGAAATGGGCCTTTAAACTGTTGAGTGAAACATGATGTCGATCAGGTTTTTTTTTATAATTTTAGAACTGAATTTCTATTTCACTGTTTCCTATTAACACCCAAAGTTCTGATCTGAATGTTATTTCAACGAATATATGATGAATATTTGGAGTATTATATTAATGAACGTGTAAGTGGGTATGCTAAAGATAAAAAAACGCGTAAGAATATACATTTTTTTCTTTCAGGTTTATATCAACTCTATAAAACATTTAATATCAGTTGAATCAAAATATTAAATATTTGATGATGATGTTTTACAAGTTTAGCGGACTTTTATTAAAATGTCGCACAATATGAATAAAATGATACAACTCGAATATGAATAGTACTGTTATTTCTTACGATGTTTTGATATAAAGTTTTTCTTTTATGGAGATTTATATATTTCATTTATATATATGTGTGTGTGTGTGTGTGTGTTTATAAAAAGAAATAGCTCTGTTCATTGTTCATATCTGAGTACTATATACTCGAATATCCGAGTTTGTTCATATTGTGCGACATTTTAATAAAAGTCCTCCAAACTTGTAATATATCATGTGTGTGTGTGACAAATTTATCCACTTTCTTTTTATTTAAATAGCCTTAATGTCGAATCTTTTAAAATTAAAACTACTTTGAATTCCTATTTTAACTTTTATAATTTCTACTTAAGAAACTTTTTTTTATTAGAAATATCCCAAACCTTCTTTCTTCCCCTGTGATATAAAAGTGCTCAGTTCGATCTAACGCTATCTCTTCTTCTGCGGTAGCCTAGTGGACTTGAAGCCGATGGTTTTCGTCGAGTCGGAATTCGATCCTTGATGCCACTTAAGACCTGCCATGTAGTGGGGCTGATGTACATTAAATCTGTCGCAGCTCAAAGTCCTCCCATTGGAAAGGGAGATTCCAGCTCAGGCGTCACCCTCGTCACTTTACCGTAGTTAAAAATTACGAGATCCATCGCCAATAGCTCTCGTGTTGCTTCTAAGTGCAACATTAATAAATAGTTACAATCACATCCACCAATAAAAGTATCTTGTATATAATTATTGTATCTGAAACAAATTTAACATGGATAGAATGCTTATTTGTGAATTAGTTCTATTGCAATTTCTTCTTAATTATGTTATTTTTTTTCCTGTTTACTTGAGTTTGAGCCATATTTTTGCTGTATCTCTCAAGATGAAATTTTGTAAGTTATTATTTTAATTAAAAATGAATTGCTCATTTTTAGCCTTGTAAGTGTGTATGTAAATTCATACGGAAATAAAAAAAAAATCAGTTAGTTGAAAAAAAGGCTAAACCACATAATGTATAGTATTAAGGATTGTCAAAGCCTTTGTTGTTCTATATCCCATAAAACAAACAAACCAAACAAGGATTGTAAATAAGCAAAAGTAGTTAATACAACTTTTTCGTTACGTCTGTATTTAGTATCTATTTTAGCTGTAATTTTATAGTAATAAAATGAAAATAAATTGTTGTTGGATACATTCAGGAAACCGACGAGGATTTTTTTTTTTTTTTTATTTCCGAGCGATAAAAGCATGCCTCAAACGTGTTATAACTATAACCTCGGTCAAAAATAATATGATAAACATTTTATGTAGGAAAATTATTTTTCGCTTCAATTGTTCTCAAATATTTTTAAAAAAGTATTTTGCTATCATTTCATGACTAAACCACTTCCAAAAATAACGTCGATATGTTTTTCAAATAATTCACATACTTTTTAATTGTATTTTCAACAAATGTTGGATTATATTATAATGACATATCTTAAAATATTTCTGCATTAGGCATATTTTCACAGCTACGTGTTTATATATATATATATATATATATATATATATATATATATATATATACTGAAAATTTAAGAAAGAAAAATTTAAAATATTTAAAAAGACAAAAATCGAGAAAGAAATGTAACAATGAAAGAAAAATAAATGAAAATATGGAACCCAGCAAGTCAAAAAGCAATATCGGGCTGAGGACCGATTAAGCGGGGTTAAACTAGTTCAATGGTACCAACCTTCCCCCTTTGCGACTTGGTAGGCTGAATTAGGAAATCCAAATTGCGAAACAGTTCATGATTAAAAGATGCAAACAAATTCAGCGATAAAATCTACAAAAATAAAATCTATAATTCCTGGTAGGCTGAATTGGGAAATCCAAATTACAAAAGAGTTCAATGATTAAAAAATGCAAAAAATTTTCAACGATAAAATTTACAAAATAAAATCTATCATTCCAAAAATTATCAACAGATCAAAATATAAAAATTACTTACAAAATTCAAAGAAATGAAGATTCAAATATGTGAGTAGTAAGACGGAATTTTCTTTAAGCTTCAAGATGTATATCACATACTCAATATATATATATATATATATATATATATATATATATATATATATATATATATATACTATATATATATATAATACAGCTTTACTCAAAATTTAAAACATTTCTTTCAAGATAATTTTAAAATTTATATTCGCTATTTTCAGTTGTTTTTTTTAACCAAATGAGGGCTTATTTCCATTTGTGTTTTTTCCTTTGGTAGTAATGATTTGGGATGTACAAATAATTAAATAATGTTAAAATCTTTCACAAGAACTAAAATGTCATATAAACAGATTTATCATAATTTCTCATGTACTAAAATCATTTCTATCGATAAATTTTTAACTGTAAACACACATTACTAGAGTAGAAGAAAATACCCCAAAAGTGTTCTTTCTCTTTTCATCGAAAAATATTTTTAATTATAGCGGTGTTTGTAAACAGGAAAGAAATTTAATGGCTAAAATACAAAGTAACAATTCATTACAAAAGCCTTAAATAAAATTATTCAGCGGGGAAAAGTTTTGTATACTCTAATTTAAAACTACAAAAACCATTTTCGATTAAATTAAATCTTTGTTCTCATGACCGCAATTAGAATTTAAATAAAAATCACTTTTAAGAATTATACTATACATTCATTGAGCCGTAATGCAAAACAGTATTAGATAATAATCCTCAAAATAGTTTATATTAGTAATATTTCTTATTTCTATGAAATCTTCCATAAAGCAAAACCAAAACGTTTTTTTTTTTTTTATGACAGTTTTTCGAGCAAGAGAAAACGTGGTTAAGTGGACATTTTGAAAATGAAGTTTTGGAAACGTTTTGACTAACCCATCGTCAAAGGTTTGAAATATTAATGAGATCCTTTAGATTCCTTTTAGACACAAAAGAAATAAAACCCAATCAATAAATCAATTTCAATGGAAGAAGTTACAATTTCAGAGATTCCTAAGCCCGCTTTTCTTCTGCTAAAAGAAAAGAAGAATATAGCTTAGCAAGCAAAACTCTAATTATATCTTTTAATATCTCTTTAAGCCCTTTCTTAATGTTTGCCTCTTCATCCATTTTTTTCTACCTTTATCTGAATGTTAAGGAGTTACACTAATCTCCAAAACGTCTTAAAGAGTCATTTATCTTTCGTATATTTCCCATCGTCTCTCCTAAGAATTATTTTTCTTAATATAAAATAAACCCCATTTTAAGGTTTATCTTTTCATAATATGATGGAGTAAAACCTATAAATTTCAATTTATCTGGTTTGTTATAAAGCTAATCTCAAAACTCATACCGGAAAAATAAATATTTTTGTCATGATCTCATTTTAATAGAGACATGATGTAGAATTCTTTCAAATTACTTATTTTGTTTTGGATAAGTAACTCAATATATGATTACTTTCTCTTTTTTTTTTTTAAACAAAAGTGGAATACTTCCGCTTTAGCATGTCTAGACATACAAAGTTCTACATAAATTTCTTTCTTTAAAAGTTAACAATTGTAAATCTTTAAGAAACTTATAACAGAAACTTTCAATAAAATTTTAATATAAATTTGAATAGAAACTTTTAATATAAATTTGATGCGCAATGCTCAGAAATAGTTTAAATTTTATTTTTCATTACATTTCTCTTGGTATAAAATAACTGAACCTCAAATATACAAATTCCATTTAGTGAGAGAGTGAAAGTAGATGTTTACGCGCAAGAGTCAAATCTGGCTATGCTGAGCAATGTGTATATGCGATATAGACGTTTGAAAAAATTGGGGGGG
>BMAW01026146.1:1185088-1226029 GCA_019974015.1 Nephila pilipes
AAAAAAAAAAAAAAAAAAAAAAAAAAAAAAAAAAAAAATTAAAGTTTGGCACATAAAAAAAAAAAAAAACAACTACATTCATTCACATAAAAAATTATTCACAACGCCATCTAACTATCCATCTAATTATGTGTGTGTCTTTGTGTCTCTGTGTGTGTGTGTGTGTGTGTGTGTAAACATAAATAAAACTTGGAATACTGACGTTTTTTTTTTATTTCCTCTGGTGAGAAATTCCTTTTATTTTCCGGAAAATTCCTTCTTCTCTGATGAGAAACAGTGTTTGATGTTTCGGGATGGAATAAACTTTTAACACTATATTCCTGGATAATTTCGCCTTCACAATTAAAATAATAAAATGTGGGAGCATGAGTTTACACAAAATATAGAAGCTCTCACTTGATAAGATCCTGTCGACTGTGCCAGTAAGAAATTCCAATCTTTAGATGGTTAGTTAAAAGGCGGTGAGAATAATTTTTAAAGCAAATAAAAAGAGTCCATTTGTTTTTCTTTAAGCTGCCAAACTTTAATAGTATTTTCAAATTAGCACATTATACAAACATATGCAATAATCGAAAATTTAACTAAATTATCTTACGCAGTTCCTCACATCAGCCAATATGGCAGTATCCTTCTATTCTAATCTTCCAAACTAGAGTGGAGTTGTTCCTTTACATTTCTTAATAGATTTGAGTAGTTCCTGTACAGTACTTTACTACCCCCTTTGCCTATTATTGTCTTTCTCCAACAGCCTCTCCCCCAAGATCTTTCATACTCTCTTAGCTGTAGCTCCCATACTCGATACGGCAAGAAAACTGACGATATGTGTGGGTGGATTTAGTGCTAAAAGCAATGTACGTGCTCGTGATATACTGAGAAATATCAAGAAAATTCCTTTCCATGGCATGCCCTGAGGTAATTGGGATATCTGAGGGAACATTAAATAACTTCTGTCCGCTCACACCCCTAGTCCCACCCACCCGACAGTCTCCCTTTTCTTTTACAGTTAACTCGGAACACGTGCGTTACGTAATAATAACGGAGGTACAGCGTGATAAAAAATGCTCTTCTGTCTTTTTTTTCGCACAGTCTAGTTTTTCTGTCCCATCTCACTATTACTACAATTTGAAATAGAGATAATTTTTCGGAGTGTCACTTTGATAAATAAGCCAGATCTTTATGACTGGAAGATTATTAAATACCACGACGTTGTTAACAGGGCGTTATATTTGGTTATCCCGGTGATAAAAGAATTTCTGAAATAATAAATCTGCATTAATCGAGTTAAAACAGGATGCATTCAATTTAGTAAGATGAAATGTATGTGTTTTTTTTATTGTTTCATATCCAGCTCAAGATCTTTTTATTAAGTAAACACTTTTTGGATGGCATACGTGCATGCGGAGGTCAAATAACGGAGGCTTTTATAGAATCAAATAACATTTTCTGAACTTTGTTGTTATTATTGTTGTTGTTATTATTATTACAATAACTCTTATTATTTCACGTGTTTCTTTCTAATAAATTTCTTCGAACCATCAGCATTCATATTACGATGTATCAAAAATACAGCCTTGTATTACTTGAAACAGAAAGCTGCTGTTCTGTCCTGGGTATTATTTTGTTTGCACTTACTTGAAATGATAGACTGTCATTTATCATAGCTATTGTTTCGCCTCCTCCAGCTGACTGCATTAATTTCTGTTCAATTCGTTGTGTTACAAACATGTAGGCCAATTGCACTTTAAAAATTCCTTAAAAAAAGACATCATTTGCTTAACTGTGGTAAATTAAAGGTTAGCAGATTAAAAAACCCTTTTTAATTTGAGTGATTGATGCAGCAGAAAAACGCCTGGGAAAATAATTATGACCGAAGATGTTTAAATCAACAATGTTCTCATGTTAACGAGATAAAAAAAATTGGTGGAATATGGATAGTAATTCAAATGATGGTCTCATCTGATCGAAGTATAAAATTTTGAATAATCAATAAATTGTGTTGAACTAACCTTGTCAATAGCACTCTAAAAATTATAATAATCACATTCTTATTCAAGCCAAATATTTGTTGCGTCAAACAAAAAAATGAAGTCTGAAACTTCTTCCGATGGCTGATTTTACATAGAATCTAACTGAACATTTTCAAGTTGATAATGCAACTTTAATCATAAAATTTAAGTTGTTGACTGCATTTGATTTAATTGACTGCATTGTTGACTGCATTTGATTTAAATACTGAATGTTTAAACAATTACAACAATCTATCTAAATTTGATGCAGTTAATGTCCAAAAAAATTTTATGAAGATTTATGAAATCTTCATCGAGTCTTTTCACTTTGTTATTAGTCCCCAAAACATTACATTTATTTATTTTTGCTTTGTTTTTTATTATATAGATATTTGTTTAAGTTAAAACTAAATAACACCCATAAAAAATCCTTAAGCAACTATTTTATAACATAAAATACTTTTTAAAAGAGAAGTTCATATAATATGGACAATGACTGTACAAATTGTGTAAAAATAACTGGTGTGCTTGCTGAACCAAAGAAATATTATTACTCATAAAAGCATGGAATTTAAAGTTGCTTTAGAACATTTAAAAGATATTTTGAAAACAATCAATCACAGATTTTATGAAACCTTATAAAATAAATAGAAGTTACTTTTTAGTCAGTTTTGTGAAATTTCTTAAATCTATGTATACAAAAATAAAATTAATACTTTATTTTCATATTGAAGCTAAAATGTTATTAAATAGTTCTCATTTGGAAAAAAAAATTATGTTTCAAAAAGCACCACACAAGATGTGGATATTAAATAACGATACTAAAGCTGGAAAACATTTTATTTTGACTTCATACATATTTATTTTTCATCATCTTCCAATATACACTCCTTCTCTATCCCTAGAACGCTCCATGCGAATCTTCCATTGTTCGAAACAATGCTGGAAGTCTTCTGTTCAGCTCCTACAGGAAGCGTGTCACTTTTTCTTTCACAGCTTCAACGGACTCCTTTTAATGCAACTTTCTCCTTAGGAAACAGATAAATTCGCATGGCTCAAGATCCTGCTAATAAGGCAGATGGTCTAATTCTGGGAGGCTGTACTTGGCTAGAAACCTCTTGACAGACAATGTGGAATGAGCCGGTGCATTGTCTTGGTGGAAAATTTGCCGTACGGATTCTTTGTCAATTCCTACAATCTTATCAATAGTACGAATACTTAGTCGATGGTCAGATTGGATCAGATTACCAATTTTTTCGATATTGTCGTTCATTTTGAACGAGGAGGGGTGACCGGGCGTGAATCATATTCAACGTCTTCTCGTCAATCTTGAAAACGCTTAAGCAGCTCGAAAACACGTGCACACGATAAACATTCATTTCCATACACTTCTTTTAATAAATAATAAGTTTCAGTAGCAGTTCTTCCATGTTTTATGTGAAATTCTACAATTCGTTGCTCACACATCATTTTTCCGGCAAAACAAAAAACAAAACTCTAATGCGAAGGAAAGCTATTAATATATGGATTTGTGTTTACAGAAACGTGAGGCACTTCATTCGAAAGAGAAGGCTTCACGCTAAGCAGATGTCGGTCGCTGTCGTTTGGTGCATGCGTGCTTCATCTGTAGCAGCTTCAGTCTCGTTAATTAATAACCACACCTCGTATATAAGGAATTATTTATACGAAAGTATATTTTTAAATTATACAAAGGTATATCGCAAAATTTTAATTATTACTAAAACATAATCGAGATATCTGGATGAAATTTATTCTGCACATATTCTCATGTACATAATGTTATAAATTACATCTACTAATGTTGATTTGTTTGGTTTCAGGAAGCTGAAGATTGAAGTAATTCCCAGAATCGTAAAGTTTTAATTAATGTTAAGAAAGAATTGAGTTAGAAACTTAATTTCTATTTATTATTCTTAAGATTGCTCTACAGAGTAATCATCCAATGTTACATGTTTCTTTCAGCATTTCTTTACTTTTTGAAAGCCGTCATCGTAGAACTCAACAGATCAAACTCTTTATCTTCTCCTTACTTCAGTATTTGCCTTTGTGAAGTCAAACGAATAAACATGAATAGCTGTAATTTACATCACGTACATAAGGTTCAACTAATATGCACAATAACTTTCATCCAGATATTTCGGTTATTTCCTAGTAATAATTAAAACTTTACTTTACCCCTTCATATAAAATTCCCTAACCCTCATGCATTTTAGATGACGCAATTATTTATTAAAACATTTCTGCTATCGAGATATTTATAAATAAGGCATTTATGCTTGCTTAAATTTGATGCCATTTTCAAAAAATTTAACCGGAATTTAAAATTTTTTATTTAATTATTTATCCATAAAATATATTCCATAATACATAAAATGTGTTCTACCATCTAAGCGCTAAAACTCTTCGAGGGGAAAAGGTTTTAGGAAAAGTAAGAAATTATGCCATAAATATATTACAGTTTCGTATGTGAAATTTTAAGTAAAAATGAAATAATGCGTTGCGAAAAGTGTAACATACTCGTATCAGGCACAAACGGCGATTTGTGCACCTGCGCTTCTTAGCATGTGGGTGAAAGAAGACAAAACAAACCAGTTTCGAAATGAATCGAGAGAGATTTTTCAGATATTTTTAACAAGTGAAATAAAAGCGTTTTTAATGTTAAACAACGATAGTCAATACAAATATAAAATTCTTCTCCTAAATCTTAAAACTGCAAAACAAAGTTTTATCTCAATAAGCATATTTTTACCCATCTAATCATATATCTCAGTCTCCAACAGAAAAAAATCCTCACATCTGAAAAATACATTTCTGTAACTTTAATGGTGCTTATTCGTTTCTATTAAATTATGTATAGCAAAACAAATTGTATAATATGAGATTATATGAATAATAAATCACAGATAAATAATTTCCTTTCGGGGGAGGAGAGACTTTTTATACGTTAAAATGGAAAAGAACGTATTTCAGTATTTCCAACTTTTGCGTAATAGAAATTCAGTTCAAAATAAATTGTATTAATTTTTAATTTCCGAAGAAACTATGAAACTATTTTGGCATAATTTATTCTTCTAGATATTATAGTATTAAAGCATCTTTAGCTACAATTAAAATATTTTCGATTCTCCTTTT
Organism: Nephila pilipes; assembly: GCA_019974015.1. Lineage (NCBI taxonomy): Eukaryota > Metazoa > Arthropoda > Arachnida > Araneae > Nephilidae > Nephila > Nephila pilipes. The sequence continues at coordinate 1,190,248 of BMAW01026146.1, forward strand.
TTTTTTTTTTTTTTTTTTTTTTTTTTTTTTAAAATAATTTTTAAAATTTGATAGAAGTTATATTTCATAAATATTTTTAACTACTTAATTGCCTTATTCACGTTCCTGATATATATATATATATATATGGTGACGTTTAAGAGCAGAGCGACGTTATTTACACCAGAGGTTCCCAAACTTTTTTTTCTCGTGGACCATTTTCAAAGTTTTACTATTTTCGGTAGACCCCCTGTTGCTACATTTCTACTGTATTCCCATAACTCCTAAAAAATATCAACCTAAATTGGGATGTTAAGAAGGGAAAAAAAAGTAGCACATTTTCTTGTGTCCTATTTATTAAAATAATACTTGTTGTTATATGAGCATAAATAAATATTTTTAAATAAAAAAGTATCTAGGTACCTAAAGTTTAATCTTCCCTGGCTTTTTGTTCTTTTATAGAAGTTTTGAATAATCTCTAGTATTTAATTTTTACTACATAACTACCTACTACACTTAAATAGTAAAACAAATATAATATGATTGATAAATTACTATATACAATTAAAATATGTATAACAAATAGGCAGATACTTACTTTTTCCGGCACTGCAAACACTGACATCGATTCACTCACAATCACACTCTTATGTTCAAAATCCCGGAAACAAATGAGTAACGTTTTGTTCTTGGCATTCGTATTTATACTAATGTAGATTGCAAGCACAGCGCAAGTCGCATTTCATCCCTTTGCAGGTCTAAACAATCATCCCGGACGAGCGGGCGGCACTTTGCAAGTCTCGACATGTGGTGTACACTTGTACTATTATCTATTGTTCTATTCAATTCTATGTTTGAACTGAGTCTCGAATATTTTTGAGTACCTACCTAGTGAATGATGCTACCTGCCTACGTTGATAAGTAAATCCAAGCCAAAATTTTTGTTCTTTATTATGAAAACCAGAAAATATTTCGTGGACCTCCACTTAAAACTTGTGAACCCCTGTTTTCTTTTCACGTCTACGTGGACCCCCGTGTGGTCTCCTATGGACCCCTAGGGGTCCGCCTGGACCACTTTGGCAACCTATAATTTACACCATCCACTCAACTATGTGTAACTTTCGACCTTGAGTGATGGAGACATATCTAAAAGCTAAAAATTTATTTTTCATTTAAATGACAGTAGTACCTCTTGTAAGGGACACCGCTATTTAATGGATAATTCTGTTGTGATCCCGGTCCCTTTGAACAGTATATGTATTTACATCTTTTTAAGGGACAAAATGTCTAGTCTCGTGGGTGTTCCTTATTGAGAAGTACTACTTTATATTCCATTTTTCGCTTATACAAATGAATGTAGTCTAAGAAGTTTTTACAAATTCATATAATACAAAATATAAATATTTTTATCAACAATTCTCATATTTTTAAAAAATAATTATTATTATTTACTAGATGTCTATGTTTTAGAGCCTTTTGAATGTGTAAGACAATAGCAACAGGATAATTGGAACATAGCAACTGAACAACCAATATCAAAAGTAGCTTTCTTTTCCACATCGGACAGACTTTTCTTTTTTCTTTATAATTTTAGATTTTTTTTCTTATAATTTTATAAACTACAGAAATTTCCCCCTTTTTGTTCTGGTACAAATATTAAATACCATAGTAAGAACAAATTATAAACAGATGAAGGAAAATAACTCAAAAAGAAAGTTAATTATAAATGGCTTAGGTTAGGTAAGCTTTAAACGCGTGGCGTGTGTGTATGTGTTTTCATGAATATTTTAGGGAAACGCAAAAATAAAAAGGTTAGAAAAGAAAGAATGTGAAAATTATAAATGTGCACAGTGAGTTTCTACGAATACCGGGGATGTCATAGAATAAAACCTTTTTAAAGTAATCTGCATACAGTTATGAAACTGAGAAAAACAAATCTGTGGTTGGGAACCAGGAGACGAATTGTTAAGGAAAAAGAAGAAACTAAATTAGATTTTGCATTATAAATTAGTTGTCTGAAATTCATGTAAAGCATTAATTTGAATTTAAGTTCACAAAAGCTTAGATATTAGAAGCATTAAAATAACAAATTGAGATGCTAAATCAAATTGTGGGAAGTAAATTAACAAGGAGAAAAATCGGATAAATACTGAACTAAATTATAACAAACTTTATCTGTGACTAAAAATTCTAGGTGTTTTTGTTTAAAAGAAAGTATTCATTAATTAAAAATAAATCTTTTTTTAGAGAATTTCTTAAATTTTATATGAAAAAGTTTCTCTCTCTATGTAAATTTTGATAGGACTACAAAAGAAAACATTTCCTTCATCCTTCACAAGAAAGAATCCGATGCCAAAGATATTTCAAAGCACTATGATGAGTATTTTTATTGTATAATAACAAATATCCGTGGCTACATTTCATTCAAACTCAAGGTTTCAATTATGAAAATGCGTTATGTACGATCAGAAAATGTATAATAAGCAGCTAACTAAAATGCGCAACTTCTTATAAAGGTTGTTATACAATAATAATGTGAAATGCGTGTATTTATATAATAAGAGTAATTTTGTTAAAATAAGCATTTTTATTAAGTTATTACGTAAATTCGATTCAACTACTACATACGAGCGACTACGGAAAAATATTGTGCATTTCAACGATTTGCCGATACTTTTATTTAAAATAAATATGAGAAACAGCAAGATTTATGTTTTAACATTCTTAACTCAAATGAGGAAATTAGTGATAGTGGATTTTTATGGTACAAGAGCCTGATGTTTCTGCTGCGCCATACCAGATGATACGATAAAACACCAAATCGTGCGGAAAAAATCGTATTCTAGAAAATTATATCTTTCCATTGTAAGGAAAGATACTATTTCATAAAATTCAAGTGTCTGAAGTATAAGATGTAAAATGCGAAATTTTAAGAATTAACAGTGATGAGTTAAGAGAATATATAAAAATAGTTAGTTATATAAAGTTAAAAGAATACATATAAAAAACTATCTAAGCAATTTAGTGGTAAAAACGTGACCTATATGATGACTACGGTAGGATCAGGCATTTCTTTGGCTTCAAGACTCATGACAGTTTACTTGGCTCATAGTGTGTCTATTAGCCAGGAATCATTGACATCACATAAAATAAAATCATCATCGTATACAAGGTTTGGCAAAGGGACATATTTTAGGGTTGGTTAGTTGCATTAAATTTCTGGTAGTGAGACAAGTGACATATTGTGTCAAATTCCAGGAGATTTTATCGATTTTACAATGAAAACAATTTAAAAACCAAACTTAGAATAATCCATAAAATAAAATTTTAAAAAGTCATATAAATGCAGTAAAGCCAGTGTCATGTAAAAAATTAAAAATATTTGGCAGGGGATGTTTTTCAATCATGTCAAATAAAAAAAAATAATGTATAGGATTTAAAATGTTTAAAGCATACAGAGTTAAAATCAGAGCCTTCGATCATTGTGTCTCACATTCAGAGAACAAACATAACGGTTTCATATTGAGGGAAGGAGGATTTTTCACAGAAAAAGATATTTATGAATAAATCTCGTGTGTCCGATACTTAAACGTGTTAAAATAACGCCCTGTCTTTTACATGTAAATACACTCCGAAGCGAAATTATTGATTTTATATTATTCGGCTTATTGTCTATTTCAGTCATTGTCTATTTCCATATTCTATTGACCTTGCCAGTGGTCATGGATTGCTAATTTAATGTTCTTATTAATATTACAATACGAAATTATGGAAGATTTCACCAGATGCAGATTTAGCAGAAATATAGACTATTTCATTGCCTTTGGTGCCTATGTGGGATGGTATGTTACAAAATAACAGCTAGATGTTTTGAGATTTCAAGGAATTAATTGTTTTTAAAATTTCACTTATCAATGGATGAGAAGAATGATTTAAATATTGTAATGCACTCTTGAAATCTGTAAATAAAATAAAATTTTCATCATGTTAGCATAATAAACGGTCTAACACCTAATGAAAGACATAAGTTTTAGCGGTAAATACATAGCATGATGGATGAAGTTCAAAAGAATAAAGTGAATTGTGTATTACACTTTTGAGGGTTAATAAGCTTTCATTTTGATGTCAATCTTTGGTTTATTTTCTAGCGAATGGTCAGATATATTTCCGTTAAGTACGATAAACTTTGTGTCCACCTTTTGTTTTGGTTTTCAAAGTTAGTGATGCCGGAGAGTTAGCGGAAGAAAACAGAATGCTGTATGTGAAAACAACTGTAATTAGTATGAGAGCAGGATGTTGAGATTTAGTGTTTAAATAAGAAAGAATACAACAGTCTTTTTCGCATGAGAAGATGTGCGAATTCAATTCAAATGTTATATAATTTAAGAAAGAGCATTATCCACATTTATCAACTTTTTCACTGCGATGCGCTATTAACTGTGGTATCAATTTTATTCAGCTGCGACAATAATTTGGAAAATTATTCAGGGTGACTTTATTTGACTACTATACACTCGAATACAAATGTCAATATTTGTAAATTGAAGATTACTTCAAAAAATTTTCCCGAAATACAAAGCATTAATTTTCATTTATTAATTTACTAATATTACTTTCGGAGAGGAAAAATGAACTAATGTACGCTTTCTCTCTCCAGCCAGTAGAAAACTCATTAGTAATTGTATGCATGTTATACGAGGCATTATTGTATTAACCATATTATTAATATGGCATTATTGTATTATCATATTATTATATAAACCATATTCCATACAGCAGAAATCTGGAGTAAATGTTATAGACTCCAATTACCATTATAAAAAAAGGGTGATTATTAATCATCGTCATTTTAATATGGGTAACGCTTAGTAACTCTTATAAAGTTTTAATATGCATCTCAAATAAGATACAGAACTAATAGCAGTGATAGTAGAATTTAATGGCGCAAAAGCCAAATGTGCCAAATTGGGTGATTTAGACGTTTGAAAAAATAGAAAAAAAGATTACAATTGATTGACAAAAAGAAGGGTTGAAAATAGAGAAGGATCAGTAGGGCATCCCGAAGGCGCGTCTCCCGTGTTTACTATAGATAGTAAACCCCATGGGATAGAACGAAATCACTAGGGTGCCTCGGAGTCGTGATTCCCGTACCTTCCTAAAGAAGGTAAGACCTTAAAAGTAGCACTAATATCAGATTAATAAGCTTCTTTTGAGCTATATTGTATAATATTTTTACTTTTATTTCTGTGAATTTGAAACTTTGTTTTGTTGCCTCTCAAAATGATTTTTTTCATCTCGAGTTAAATGATACTAAAATGTGCAACAATGAAAAAATTGTAGTTTAAAATGTGGCCGTTAGATGTCAGCACGTGTTATAAGTTTAAATAAGAGTTAATTGAGGAACATTAAAATTGTGAAAAAGCGTATTTTAGCATTAAGAATTAACGATGTTAGCGAATATCTTACAGCACAAATCTACAACATTTTCTAAAATCCTTTTTTTTAACATAATAATAATAATAATGCATGATCGTATATAGCCCATGTTGCGTGTATTTATTTAAAATAAGGAGATGAAAAAAATTATCCTAGTTTTTTAAGTGATTCAAATGTTTAAGAAATGATAATGTTCTTCACATAATACCGCGAAAAATTTTCTGAATTACAGCTGTAAACAGCTTCATATTTTCATTTCTTAAACCTAAATTGATACTATTTAAAATTTTTACAAATGCAATGTAGGGTAAATTTCAGGTATAATAGCCTTTGTGTTGCTCTTATATCTCACAAAAAACAATCAATCAAGGACAAACTTCATACAATTCAAGCTTTTTTCTAATTTATAAAAAGGAATATACAATAATTTAGGTAGTTGATCTCATTCATTTCTATTGCCATTCCTTTTGTTTCATGAATATAAAAATGAAATTTCGCTTAAAGAAATATTTAACTTATATAAAAGAACAAAAAAAAAAAAATCTAAAGGTTGATTTTGCTATTCTAGAAGTTTCAAAATTCACAGGAAAAGTAAAAATATGTACAATACATAAAACAAGTTTTATTCTAAAATGTTTAAAATATTGTTTGCATTATCTTATAAAAGCTGGGTCTTAAAACGCAAAATATTTTTTAACTAAGATTATCTTCCAAAATTACGTAAATACTCGTTCCACTGCAGTCTTTAAGTAATAATTTTATAATTATTAAATAAAAGCTATATTTGAGTTTGATTTTACAAAGCTATTCATCATTAATTCGTTGGCCTTAAAAAAAATTCGGAAGCAATACTATAAAATATATAATGAACAGCGTTTTCTATCAATAATTACGTGCGTACTACTTTGAGATAAGTAATATTTTGTGCTAGCGTACTGTTTTGAGGTGCGTAAAATTTTAGGATAAATAAGCTAAAGACGAATAAAATGCTTGCTATATCTCAGTGACTCTGTGTTTCTTTTTTTAAATTTAAACGGAAGGATTTGATTCATACAAAAGTAACTTAAATTTATTTCCTGAAAAAATATCTGCAGATGTTAACAGGGTTATACTGCCAAAAACAGAATAAAAAGGGAAATACTATAAAAAAGGTTTTGAAGGTAAGGGCCAATAAAAAGATGTAATGAATTTAATTCTGAATTGAGCACATCTTAGGAAAGATGTATTTCAGATATATATTTATATTTTTGACGTTTTCTTAGACAGATGGATGCACATAATATCCATCTGTCTAAAAAAAATATCAAAAATATAAATTAAGTAAAATTACACTAATTAGGTAAAATTAATGCAAACTATCATTGATACTAACTAAAATTAAATGTGTAAGTGATGGTATATTTTAACGACACGCAAGAGACAGGTTTTGCTATCCCTCGCTTAACAAAGAGTAACTATGATCTAGATGTTTGAAAAAATGGGAGATAAAAATTTGCAAGGAAGGAGTGTATAAAATAGAGGAAGATCACTAGGATCTCCTGGGGTTGCATCCCCGTGTTTATTACAAAGAATAAGCCCCATGGGAAAGAAAAAAAATAACTAGGGTGCCTCGATTCCCGTACATGCCTAAAGAAGGTAAGCACCTGAGGGAAACTAGAATCAGGTAAGAAGAAAAATATCTTTATATAAGAGAGAATAAAATTCAATGTACCTCAAAGTATTGCTTTCACACTAAAGTTGTGAGCGAAACATGGTGACAATATTTTTTAGTTAAAGTCTGACCGGGCCTAAGAAGTCCCATCATTAGGAACCCATCTCCGTCTCTAGTCTTTGTAATCCTAGGACGCTAATTACTAGCTAGTGTCCCAACATTCCAAGCAAATTTCGTACCCATTTATTGATCCCAGAAGGAGGTACTGAGTTGACCCATAACAAGCTGCCTAAGCCAAACTACACCAGGAATCGAACCTAGATCGGCAGCGCTTACAGTTAGACATCCTAACCATTACAAAACCGCTGCAGCGACGATCTTTTTGCTAATTTTAAAAACGTGCATGAAACTAACACTCAATAATATTTGACGATTTCCCTTATAGATTCAATTCATAACAAATATTTCAGCCGTGAAGCACTATACTTTCACGAAGTTTTTATTTTATAATATTTATCACTTTCCTACATGAATGACTTATTAATGTGTACAGTTTATGAAACGAAATTTCAAATAATTTTCACGGAGCATGAAACAAAAATAAAATAGCTTAATTCTGAAGTTATATTGTAAATCTTATGTTAAAAATATCAGAATACTATAGATACCTCTGACAAAACAAAAATCTCTCTACCTCCTTAACAAAATAAATTTCGTTTTTTTAGTCTGCAGAGATAATTCAAAAAATTTATATTTGTAGCTTAATGTCGATAAAATATTCGATTCATATTCTACATAGCAGGGCAAAGGAGTTTTTAATCAGTTTCCTCTTCATATATCATACTGGCCTGAATTTAAGGCGACACCAAATTTTTTATAGATAGTTAGAGAAAAAAAATTTTGCATTTAATGCTATCCTCTCATTTTTCATATGAAACAATTCAAAGAAAATACAATTTAGTCAGATACGCATTTATTTAAAGTAATTAATAACAGGGATTACATTCATGGAAATAAAGTTATAAGTAACGTAAAACAAATTAGGAAAGTACGAGTAACAAGAAGTAAATACTAAGTTGTTACATTCCATTACCTAGACCTCGAATTTAGAGCGAGTCAATATTTAAATAGGAAATGATTAGTCAAAAAATATTGCGCTATATTCGGGCTAATACGATAATATGCATTTTGCTTACATATTCATAACAAAAAAATTTAAAAAAAACATTGAATTTTTTTAAGTCCCATTTCATCATTTGTATTGGGTACATTTTATGAATTCTAGATTTTATGAATTTGTTCTAGTTCCAGAGTATTAGATAAAAAGAATATACACACATTTCATAACAATCGGAATCCCTTCTTACTGAACATTTTTTCAAGATATTTTAAAAACGCTACTTTAAGCAAAATTTATTTTCACGCATCGTGAAAGATCCATCACTTATAGTTCGCAAGAGCCCTTGTTCACGTTGAAACAGATAACGTCTTAAGATTATTCAGTTGTTGTGAGCCATAAATCTTGCTCGGAATATTTTTTCCTGTCTCAGATCATTTGTTATGTATTTATATCATGTTTTTGAGGTATCCGAATTATTCAATATATAGTATTGTTCTTTAAAAAAAAAAAAAAAAAGCTGCTATGAAGCTAATGCCTTAAAAAAATTGAGAATTAACTTTCATTCTTTTTCCGGGGTTTTTTGTCTGAAAATCTGACGTATACAATTTATTTTTTACCCGAATTAACAAAAAACTAATAAATTTCCGGAACGTAAGGGTTATATTATAATTATGTAAAAGCTACATAGATTTAAAAATTCAGAATTAATTTGTGTCATTTTCTATAATTTTAATTGATTATAAAACAAAAAAAATTTAACTTACGCTCTTAAAATGTAGTTAGGCAAAGAAACATTAATGTGATAAAACTTCATTTCGTATAAAAAAAAGGGGGGGATGAAAAATTGATGCAATAACGATTTTTCTTAACTTTATGATAACGCTTTGCAGAATTATTCTCATGCATTCGTACTCAGTAAATATCAATATTTTTCTTAACATTATTTTACTATACGCCGTATCAATGTCATCGCTAAGCCTTTTACTGACACTCTTATAAGATTAGCAGCAAAAAAAATTTTTAGTAATTTTTGAAAATCGGGAGATTCTCCGCCAAAATAAAAAACAAGACGTTGATTTGTCTCTATTACTTTGGATTATTTCGGTAGCTGACAAACATTACAGAAAAGAAAGAAATTGGTAGATATTTCTTACGATAATAACCCATACTTTTGAAATTTCAAATGGAAAACGTATCAGAAAGACGTTAAAGAGTTTCCTAAAGAATAATTTATTATAATAAGTTCTTTCTTCCGGGAAAAATGAATTTTTATAGATTGTACAGTACATGGCTCTAAAAATGCTTGTTTCAATATTGAGAAAATTTCTCCTCTTTCGTGATTTTATCATCACTTTTAGAGAAGATTCTTCGTGCAAATAATTTTGCTTTCAAATTACTGTGTAGCTTGTATATCAAAATAACGATTATAACTACTCTTCAAAGAAACTGATTTTTTTAAAAAAAAAATTAACGAACTAGAAACAAAAAGAGAAAGGGAGAGAGATTTTTTATATTTAATGATAAAAGCAAACATAATTTCGTATTTATTATGTGATAATGATTGATATATTGCTGATAAAATATTTCAATATAATTTAAAGGATTTAAAGGTATCTTTTTTTAACTGTAGAGATATTCATAACTTATTAACAACAAAAAAAGAGAACAAAATATAGTTTGCTATTCCTTAATCTGTTCGACTTAATCGTGTATGTTAAGTAAAAATAACTTTAAACCCCCCCTCAAATAATATTTCTAAGGAATAAAATATTCCTAAATTACCTATTTTAAATTACTATGAAACAAGATTAATCGTTTTTTGCTTTAAATTTATGCATTACATTGTTCTTACTTATCTTTAGAACTCCAAATTGAAAACATTACATTAGATCCTGGTAATGAAAAATAAACATACTCGAATCAATAAACTGGTTAATTACATAAATTAAAAATATGTTGATCTATCAACCTCATATATTATGATGATATTTTAACAATTAACACAGGAGAACAGACTGCCATCAATTTATCATTGCCTACTGTATGTAAACTCTAATGTTTAAATAGCTTAAAGAAATTAAAAATATTATCAAAAAGAGTTATCACACATTTCACGAAAAACTAAGATCCAATTACTTTTAGTTTTAACGTAAAAATATGCTGAAAATTATCATTTTTCTATTACAGTCATTATTCTTCAGTTTAAAAAATGCAATAAGCAACAGGCTCGTTGTTTGTCACTCTCCACACGATAATATCATTAAAAAAGAAGCAGAGAACTTTCTTTTGCTGCGTTTATCGTCTACGAAGTAATAAATTGTTCTTTTTTTGCTCTCAGTTCAGATAGCAAAGAGTGAGCAGGGGAGATAGGCGTAATTCCCAGCAATGCAACCAGAAGATAGTGCTCGGATTCTTGTGCGCCACTTCCAAGCCTAGGGTAACGATGCCAGATACTGATATCTTTATCTTTTCAGTTCCTCCCTCCTAAATGTATGCGTAAGAAAAAAATTGTAATCTTATGGCATTTGGTGTTGCCGATAACGTAGGCCCACGGGATTTTGTCCTCAATTTATCTCCCATTACTGTTCGGCAGTCTTTTCAAAAATTGCTACACGATTTCCCTTCGAAAGGAGACTTTCGCAATGCTAGGAATAGTGACAGATTGCGCAGCTGGCTAAAATATGTTCGGCATCGAAATATAAAGTAAAGATTGCAAAAAAACTTTTATCATCCTTAAATATGTAAGCGATGATGACTGGAAATGATATGTGTCATAAAAGAAGACACACTTCCGAACATTCGCAGGTTCATGTATTTTTTTAAATATTTCTATTCTTGGTTTCTCTTTATAAAATTGTCGGTAATAAAACAGAAAATAATAATAATTTTTTTTCATTCATGTAAAATGTAATCCTTATTTTATGTAAGAAATTCTTAATGAAGATCTTGAATAACGTAACACAACACAAAAATATTTAAATGTTAGTCTCACAAATGATGGGAAATGAAACTGAAAACTTACAATTCCATATCGTTAAAAGTATGAAGATTATAAAGTGAATCTAACCGATTCTAACCAAATATTGCAATTTTATATAATGTTAATCTACACTAAAATGTATCACTAATAAGGAAAGTTTTTATTTGAAATGTTTCTTATATACGAGTAAAAACCTACCTTCTTATAAGAAAACTTATTACATTTTATTATATTTTCGCAAGAAATTTAATTATATTCGATTATTCGTAAAGAAATTTATATATTCTTTACCGACAATTATTCAAAACATATACATATTACAACACAATATAAAATATTCTAATATTAAGGAGTCAATCTTGAGATTTCGAACAACGTGACCATTCACACTTTATACTAAGTCTTTTACTTCCATTGTTGTTAGAGAGGTGTCAGCTAGGTGTCGCTCTCGTCACTTCACCGGTTCTCAAAATATCGAGGTCCGAAGCCGATAGCTATCGTGTTGCTTCTAAGTGCGATGTTGATAATCAATCAGTACATTACTGATATATTCTGTTCAACAACTCAATTCTCTAAGCTTCTCAAATGAATCAAAATTTTTCCAAAATAACACAATTTGCTTAACAGCCTTCAATACCATTGAGGCACTTATACTTTAATAAAAAAAATTAAATATCCTTTAAAAATAAAGAATATTACAGTGATAAGTAAAAGTAATACTCCGAAGACTCATGAGTCATGTTTAATTCATCTGAAAGTGAAACAATAGAATAAGAAAACTTATCTTTTTTTTTATCTTGGAATATACATGTACCAAAATGTCGTTACGAGACAGAATTTTCAGAAACGCAACCGGTAATCCAAAAAATTACCAATTTTCAACATCAGCCTTTATTACCGACACTGAAGCTCTCCTGTAAGCCCCAAGTTGTAATCAATAATATTATTTAAAAGATCAAAAATATCATTTTTGAAGTGTAACACAGACCCATAACTAACCTATAACAAGTCGAATGCCTTAGTGTATGAAATTATTTCCTCGATTTGCGTTCTATGTAAAGAGAAAAATCAGTTTTTGATATTCAATTATTTTATGGGCTATTACAAACTTGGTGAAGATTATTTATCCTATATTATGTACCAGCTATAAATCTGATGGCAAATTCTTACTATTTATACTTAGGATATATATAATGTCTCTTCCTACCGATATGTAATTAATCAATATTAATTGATACTAAAGAAAGTGTTCTGAAAGCAATGTTAATAACCTACCGCAAAGCTACAACATCAGGATCTATAAATGCCATCAAATGAATTTCACAACAAATTGTGAAGTAAATGATAAGGTGTGAAATAAATGATAAGGTTATTACTTGCAGAATGTTCCGAATATTTTCCCCCTATAACGGATATTTTTTCGTGTGTGTGTGTGTGTGTGTTTATTGACATTTTGTTGTTAACTTCTCAAAAGCAAAAGGAAGGCTATTCGCGAAAGGCCTCGTAATTTTGAACCACTGTCAAGTGACGTAGCGACACATGAGGTGGCATCTCACTCTCCTAACTTCCATACCACACCAAAAATAGAATACTGAGTCGTGGGCTCGAGTCCTGATGCTAATAATATCCATCGTGTAGTGTTGCTTACGCATGTTAAATCCGTCGAAGTCCACTGTTCTCACATCGAGATTATGTGAAAATTTGGAGAGTGGCTGCTCAAATGTCACAGTCATAATTTGATCCAGACTCAAAATTACGAAATCCACCAGTAATATCCCTTATATTGCTTCTAAGTGTGACGTGAATATAACAGTCAATCTATCTATCTAGAGAATATTAAGCTTCAACAAATTTAAAGTGCATCAACTCTGGTACACGATGGATCTTTTGTGGTATCAGGATTCAAATCAGTTACTCTACTGAAACAACGCCAGCCATGTGTTCCATCCCATAACCACTCTTCTAAAGCGGACGCTTTGTGTGTTAGGGATATAAAACAAAGCAGCTACAAGATAATATATATATAACATTGAGAAGTAGACCAATTTGATAGGTATAATCTTCTGTACTAATACTGCTTTACAAAACTGGGGATATACTTTTACTTCTGGTCAATTAAGTGCAATTTTTAAATTCATTTCTTTCTCTTGATTTACACTCTTAATAAAGGTGAATCTTTGAGCAGAAAAGCAATTCTAAATAATCATTATTGCTATTTTCCCAGTTGATCTTTGGTCAATGACCAGGGCTTGGAGTGTTCTTTCAGGTTTTCAGTCTTCCTCGTAATTTTTAACCACAGTCAGATGACGAGATCAACACCTGAACTGGCATCCAACTCTCCACATCTATGCAAAGTCAAAGTAAAGACTTTGAGGAGGACTTTACGAGAAATGCTCAAAAAGCACCTGTTTTTGACGACAGATGAGCCGTCATCTGTTAAATGGTGCCAGAAGAAATTCGGCATTGACTCATAAATTAGTTTTGATTGTCGGAGTAATTTTGCACTGAATTATCCCCATCGTTGAGACTTGGATTCGTCATTTAAGACCAAAAAACAAACAAACACTAAAACAATGGGTTCTTTTAGAACAATCTGTTCCAAAGAAGGCGAGCACAATCTCATCAACCAGAAAAATTATGATGACTATTTTTTGGGATGCGAAGGGCGATTAACTCACAAAGATAATGGAAAAGCGAGTGTGAGCAATGAGTGCCCTATTTCCTATTCTAAAGACAAGTGCGTTTTGAATCATTCTCATAATTTGCATCAGTCCTTCTATATGATAAGTCTATAATAAAATTAGAACTCGAAGTCACAGCCCAGCAACGAGCTCGATGCTCGACCACTAGGCTACAGCTGCCGTCATTAGTTAGATGTAGTATCATCTTTTGTCAAACAGCTAAGCGTTAATCTTAAATTGCTGATAAAAGATTTTATGACAAAATTTTGAACGCGAATTTAACAAGAGAGCAGAAAACACGCTAAAAGATAAATAATCTTCAAAAGCCTTAATAGTATAGATCAATCATTACTTTTCGAGTTTAAAACTTACTTTATTAATTTCGTTTGATTTTTTTTCCTAAAAGTCAAGTAATAATTCATTGAAGTATACCTTCGAATAAGTATTTTTTATTCAAGGGAAAGATGTACTCATCAAAGTAAAGGCAGTAATACTTCAGTCTCTCAATGATTCTTGAGAAAAATCATTTCCTGAGACACACAGTTAATAAATAGGCCTTGGCAATTATGTTTGTGATGGTATCTCAATTATTTGTTTCGTCAGTCAAAAATGAGAGCCTGGAATACTTTATTATGAGTTCAAAATGTTTCTGTTTAAATTAACTTTAACTTTATCTCACTACCAGTCTCAAATTTAAACAGGGTTAAACACACCAAATTTTGTTTAATTTACAGTAAAATTCCTGTCTCTGAGTAAGAAGCTTAAAATTCTTGTAGAAAAATAATTGTAAGCTAATATTTTAATGGAAACAAAGAATACAGAAAGACGTACAAGATACTTACTTTCCTATTAATATATTTAATTTATGTAGTTAACTCTTATAAGTAAAATTCATAATTTTACTATGTCTCCCTGAATAATGTATAAAATTGTCATACAACATTTTATAAATGCTTAAAAAGGTCACGTGAATATTTACCGTTTTCTCTAAAATATTGTAATTCAGTCTTTTGTCTTAAGAAAGATATTCCTAAATCATTTTTGAAAACATTACAACACATCTCATTGTATGTGTTCCACATAAATCATATTCGTAGATATTGCATTTTATTACAAATTTAATGCGTCCATAGTTTAAGAAATGCTGTTTTTTTTTTCTAGGGAGGAAATATTTTAAAGTACTTATCATCTTAAGCCTCTGTAAAAATATATATAAAAAAAAACTCCGAAGATAATTTTTACTTTTACTTGTTTTCTTGTTGATAAGAAACTCACTTTTCAATAAAAGCAGCAAAAAACAAGCGATTTCAGTTTACTCTGCGTTGCAGAGAGATTTCTCAGTATCATTTCTATGAAAAACATTAATCTACTTCCAAGTAATATAATTAATCATGTATTGCTTTTACAATATTTTTGAAGTAAAATCATTTAATGAATGCTATCCTATTAAGAATGTTCTTTACCATATAAAAGGAAGATTTTTTGATTTTTTTTTATCACCGTCTCAACGTAGAAACAATGCAAGGGGTATTGGCAATGAACCTAGCAATTTTGAACCACAGTCAAGTGACACACTGACATCTGATCTGGCACCGCACTCAACTAGCTTTCACACCATCCAATGTAAGGACTTTGAGCCTCAAGATATTTAACGTGCATCAGCTCCGTTGCACAACGGATCTTTATTAGATTAAGGACTCAAATTCACGACGCCAAAATTAGAAAATTTAAAGGAAATTAGGAAGTATTACAAGAGTGAAGGTTTTTTAAATTCAAATATATTTATATATATATTAGCCAAAAACTCTATTAATTCATTGTATCAAAAGAAAGAAATCCAACAATCCAGAAGATTCTTTCCTAGATGCATTCATTAATCCAGGGTGACCGTGGTAGCCTACTGGTCACGGTCGCGAGTTCACGACTGTCATTGTTTCTGTCAAGTCGTAGGTTTCATCCTGATGCCACTGAAGATTCGCCATGTAGCGGGGAGGATGCTTGTTAAATTTTTCGAGGCCTGATGTCCTCCCATTGGCATGGTGTGGAAGTTTGGGGAAGGAGGTTCTAAAGAGCTCAGATGTTGTCCTCGTCACTTCTCCGTGTTTCATAATTACAAAGTTCGTCACCAATAGTCCTCATGCTGCTTGTAATTGCGACGTTAATAGACAATCAATCAAACCAGAATTTGATAAATTATCCAAGACGAAAAATTTACATACCAAGAACCTGCTAAATGAAAAAAAAATCCATCGATTGAAATAAATATATATATATTCATTCACATGAATATTGCAAAATATTTTTGAAGTATTATGATAAAATAATCATTTCATAAGACATTTTCAGAAAATAAAAGTTAAAAAAAAAGCATAATTTTCAAATGCTTTTAACTTTTGTCTTAATAATAAATATCATTTATGATGATATTATATAAAAAGCCAACTTTTCAAAATGAATAGCTATTTGTATCATATCAATATAAATATAATAAAGAAAAGTATAAAGTATTCACATTCCTACAATATATTCCATACATCGAAATAGCTTCATTGATCGTGATGAATCAATTCATACTGAAAATCAGTAAATAATAAAAGTAGTGTTCTCCTCTTTATTTTTCTTACCTAAAATCTGAGTTTTCTAAATCTAAAATCCTTAATTTATTCCAATAAATATTAAGGTTTCGAAAGTATTGTGAAAATACTTATACTGAAAACACAGATCATATTTCCTGTAAGATCTTAGAATGGAAATAATTTGAATTTAATTTTAAACTGCAAATAAAAAATTTGACTCGAACTAAAAAAAAATTGGGATCAGTCAAAATGAATTTTGAGAAGTGTTTCAAATTACTTTCATTTCCAGCACGATAGGAAAATTACCAAATGTCAAACTGAAAACGAAATTCGAAATACTGTCTGAAGTTACGATATCTTTACCCCAAACTTTGCAATTGTCAAATTACATACGAGAAAGCGATGTTCAATTATCATTTACTAATTCGAGACAACGTCTATTGAAGCGCTCTATTTCAACCCACTTGGAAATGTCTAGACGAATATAAAAGCCAATTCCTAGACGGATCAAAACGTACTTCGTCAATTCTTGCAATGGATTGGGAGACAATTTTGACAGCAACATTTCAAAATCTTGGGAGAAAATTTCTCGGGAGAGTTCAAAGTGTTTCAGATTCGAAGAGAGTACGAAGTTTATATCGCTACATCTCGCTCAGGAACTTCTAAATATAGAAAATAAAGCGTTCCAATACTTTTGATAATTTTATATAATGTGTCAAGATATTTTTCTTCACTAATCAAAATTGAAAATAATTTCTCCTTCAAGGTGATATAAAATTTTACCATTGTTTTTATAACTTATTATTTTCAGTTAATTTATAATTTATTTTAGAATTCTCTTTAAAATATATCTATTTATTTAAGACTTCTAATAGATTTTACTAAGCCAGTACACAATTAAAAACAATTCAATGAAACAAACAGTTGCATTTTGAAATTCATATTTCACCTAGCACATTATTACACAAATTATTTGTTGTTGTTTTTTCAGTATCTAATTTTCGTTGGTGCTTTTTTTATATTGTTTAAAATAGTTCATTTTAATTTAATTTTAAAAATTTTCACTCAATTTTGTTTTAATGCTTCTAATTGGAGAATTTAGTATTTTCTTCTTCTTCTAGTATGCTTCTAAGTTTCTTCTTCTTTTAGTATGCTTCTAATTGGAGAATTTAGTCTGTTCATTTCTTTTGCTCTGCATTTTCCTTTGTTTGTTAACCGTTCCTTCTGTTAGTTGTCTTATTTTATCATTAATTTGTTTGCTTGGTGTGTGGGGGGGGGGGGTGTTTACACATTCACGGGCAAAACTTAAGCAACAAATGCAGTTTTCAACATACAACCATGAAATTATTGAAATGGGTTTCTTCCTACCAGTACAGTGAAAAGGCAGCTGAGTAGAAAGGTGATGCATGTGCAAATATCAGCACCATGACATCAGAGGTGACGTCACAACTCGCAAAAGCGTAGAATGCCTACACTCAGTGCCAAGGCAACTTAAAAAGATTAAAGAAGGACTAATTTCAAGACATTCCCTGCAAATGAAATCGTACTCTCATAATAGCTACTGGGAGCCATTCGAATATCTGAACACTTGTTAGAATGATCGGCAAACTTGAAGATGTGCAAAGTTTGTCGAGTGTTGCACAAGAGTTTGGAATTGACAAAAGTGTAGTTTCAAGAACTTGGGAAACCTTCCAAATGTCAGGTACAGCTGCAAGAAAGATTGGCAGTAGTCCGCCGAGGAAAACAACAGTAAGTGATGACAGGTATATCATTCTGAGTGGGGGGAACGGTACCAGACATCGGACAACATTACTCAGCAACTGCGTACCGCGACCGGGGACAGGTATCGCGGTTTACTGAGGCCAGAAGCCTGCATAAAGGTAGCATATTCTCCCGTCATCATGAATGTTGCACCCATTAACAGCAGCCAATCGGTGGCACCGTTTACAGTGTTGTCAAGAGTACAAAGAATGGACATCTCATCAATGGAGAACATTCTATTCACTGATGAGAGTCGTTTCAGTCAGAGCAACGATTCTCAGCGCCAGTTGATATGGAGGTAGGAACCAGTTTCGTCCTTAAATCCTTATACTTTCCTCTGACCTTTTCAGTTTTTAATTTTTTACGAAATACATAGAGTTAGGAAAAACGATACTCTTTCTTATTATATCACATTATAATAGTAAGACATTTTCAATAACAGTTACATGAAATAGTGACAGTGACAGGAAGTGACATTAGTGATGCAAAATCGTACCACAAGATGAAATAGCGACTGCACCACGAAGTAGCAACGGTGATGGGAAGCGGTGACTGAGCCACGAAATCGCGACGTAGATTTGAAGTAGCGACAGTAATATGAAGCAGTGACTCTTACGGAAAGATGCGATTACAAAATCTATGACATCGTACAATTTTTATATTTTAAGTAACTATGTACTTTTAAATTAATGTAAGTTTCGTAATTAGATGGAATAAGGGGATAAGTCAATAAAGTAAGTAACAAAATCAATACTTTTGTATGGAACAATTGCTCACAGATTAGGTTCTAAGTACGCAATACTATTATTTATTCCATCACGTAAAATAATATTCATCCCTACTTTATGTTCTTGCTTTGTTTCATTCTTCTTTCAGTTGATTTCATTTTTTAAAAATTTCTTTTTTTTTTCTCAGTGTCTCATCTGCCCATTTTTGTAGTTTTTTTCTTTTATTCTAAGCAATTTTTAGAAATTCATAATTATAATTTCTCTCTAAGAATGATATTGATTTATACGAATTATTATACGTATTAGTTACTAGTTTATGTACAATAAAAGTATGAACTATCATAAAGTGTTTTTATTCGATTTTACGGTAATTTTAGTCCACTTAGTAGCATATTTCTTGATAATTTTATATCCTTAAGTATTTTATTTTTCCAATTATTATTTTTCTAGTATACTTCGGATATTTAGGATATTAGTTTATTTACATAATAAGTATATATTAATAAATTTAAGATTTGTTTTGTGTATATATATATATATATATATATATATATATATATATATACACGTTTGATCCTTAAAACAGGTTTAAACAGAGGCACCAATGTCCTAATCTAGTGTCAATATTATATAGTTTATTTTCATTTCCTTCATTTTTAAATGATTTTCTCATTTTAATTATCTGTTGCTTTTTTTATAAACATTCTTGCTATTAAGTTTTTTTTTATATTTCTATCCTTTATCTTTTAAATAAGTTTATTTTAAGACTTAAAAATAATCTTTTTTTTAATTTTTACTGTACTTTCGAAAAACATTTTTTATCTACTTAATTTTAAATTAATAGTTTAATTCTCTTTGTATTGTATAATATATGAATGCTTTATATTTGCATTTTTGTTTTTAATTATATATATAATATACAGAGCGAGAGAATTGCGAATAAAAATTATGGGATTCTTTGGTTCGCAGAACAAATAGTTCAGATTTTCTTTTTGGAAATAATTTCAAAAATAACCCGTTTTCTTTTGCCATTAGGGTTTCTTGGCGAATGTTCCATCATCAAAGGATTTAGCCAGCGTGTCTGAAAGAAGACCAGTCCTATTACGACGAAAGGCTCCAAAATATAAAAAGATCAAAAGAATGAACTTCCAACGTTATTGAAAGACATTTCCTCTCAGATTTTCATTTTACGAAACATTATCCTCCGAAGCAAAAAAAGGGAAAGAAAAACAGAGAAGAAGAAAATTCAAAAAACAAAATAAATAATCGGTATATGCGACGAGTTGAAATTCAAAGGCTGGAAGCTACAAGGACGTGAAGGAGAGGTTAGTAAAATTTTGTCTCTCTGATTTACATTCTGTTTTTCTTCTGTTTCCACGATTTCCATTTTCGCTTTCCTCGTAAGCGACATATTAGAAAGCACCGCCGCATTACAATATGCCCTTTTCCATTTATATCTCTGCCTGAATTTTGTTCCCTTAAGCTTACAATATATATATATTTATATATATATATCTCCCCTTCCACCACCACCCTTTCCTTTACAAAGGTCCTTCTCTCGCTTACTGCTAGTTTAATATCCTTATAGTGAGTCTCTCCTTTTCAATAACACGTGATGCACAAGATTTCGTTATTACTTATTCGTCTACCCTTAGGTAGTCTGATAGATGACAAAAAGGATGAGCGACATGTAGAAAAGAGCCTCTTATTCATTCATTTCTCACTAAAGTAGGACTTCTTACAGAATGAGAAGAAATGAAAGAAGTTCCCTGACAGTTTTGTATACTCAATGAAGGGTTGTAGAACTTCAGAGGCTTCTATTTCGTGAATCAGAATATATTAGCATTAAATCTAGTGAACAGAAGAGCTTTGTTTGACAGGAAATGTATGTAATTTGCGAATTATATCGAAAAGTTTATACTGGGAGAGGTGAATAAGTAGTCATTTTAATATATTATGGAACATGAGAAAGTTACTATATTAATACTCGTATGAGATATTTTTGTCTTTTAAATAAATTAATATACTTAAAAAGATTTTAAGAATACAAAGTATACAAATTTTCTGATATTATTATAAAACTGTTACTTATTTTATTTGAGTTTTACATCGCGCTATATATATATATATATATATATATATATATATATATATATATATATATAACTTGAATATACCACTACTGAAGCATAATTTATTGTAAGAAATGTATGACAATGAATGTTTTTGAGTGGTTTAAACATTTTCAAGATGGCCGAGAAGATGTTGAAAATGATTCACGCCCTGGTAGCCCTCCCATTTCAAAAAAGTATGACAATATTGAAAACATCAGTAATATGGTTTGATTTGTTAAGTATTTGGACGATTGCTGAGATTGTAGGAATTGATAAAGTATCTAAAAGGTAAATTTTACATTACAATTATTAATATATATATATATATATATATTAATGTTCTTTTTTCTTACTTATTCTTATAAATTCTTCAAAGAATTCTTAAGCCTCTGGTCTTGGAATATTCGGTAGGCGTCACGTAACTTTTGTTCCGGGAATTCAACATGCAATTTGTTGACGAGTATTTTGCACAAATAGTGTTAGTGTCTTACCCACCCACATCTTTATCTATAGTAAATATCTCAAAATCAAACTCTTAAATTAGTAAACAGATAAAATATTAAATGCATCATTACATCTAAAATGAAATGTTTTCTAAGAAATGGAGTGAGGGGGAGGGGGGGATTTTATTTGTTCAACAAGTGGAATTATTCAAAAACTAACCCGAATGTGATGTAATAAGAGCGCTCCTAAATTTTTAACATGAATTAATTTTCTCACGTAAAAAAAATGAAAACATAGGATCTTGAAACCCCTAAATATCATAAATATAATAAAAAAAAAAAAACTTTTGGAGGAAAAATTCACCACTAAATTACAGCATTTCCTTTATATAACATTGCATAAAAATAATATTCGAAACATATAACCGCTTGGGCTCAACAGATATTTACGAAATATAAATACATTTCATTTATATCTCGTTGTATAAAAATAATATTAGGAACACAACCCCATGGGCTCAACTGGCTATTCTAAGAGTAACCACAATATATAACTTGGTTGTTTAAATGCATAAAAATAAATTTAAATTTATATATTACAGAATGAAACGGAAATAATACATGCTCAAGATGTTTTAATTTGTGTACCTATTTAACAACCATAAAATCTTATTACCGAATACTGATTGTAATCATTATATATAACATGGCAGTATAAAAATACAAATGCATATATATATTTTACAATTCAGAATTAAACGGAATGATAGATGCTTAACATCATTCCATACAATTTCATATCCATTAATAGAAAAGATTTTTTCCTGTAATCAATGTATCCCATTGTTTCACTAAAATAATGGGAGGAAAATTTCTTAACGTGTAACTACGCCATAAATAATAGAATTTAATGGAATTGTATATCTACACGATTATGCGTATAGAAACCAAACAAATCAGTATTAATAGCTGTAATTTATAGCATTATGTACATAAATGTCAATTAATATGCAGAATAAATTTCATCCAGATATATCTCGGTTATTTCTCAGTAATAATTAAAACTGAACGATTCTGTTTACTATATAAACAAATTATTTACTTTAAAGCGGTTGGATTACTAATATACAGAGTGTAAAATGTAATTGCATCATACATTTGTAATATACAAATGTTATAAGGTTAACTTAAAATGGTCCAATTACACTATTAAAATGCGTGATACTGTAGCGAGAACTCCAGATTCCGGTAGCAGAAACACTTTTCTTCGGCGGGGTATACGTTAATTGTTATCTGAAACATTCAGGGTGGAATTCGGAGGAATTCTCTCCAACTATCTAAAAATAAATTGTGCTTGTCATCCTCACAGATCAGTCACAATATGGATGTACGGAATGCAATTGCTGTCTAAATGATATTTCCGCAATACTACAGGTATGTACTCTTCACATTCCTTTCCACATAAACACGGGGATCCCATATTTTGTATGCATGACAAGAAACGGTTATCTATATAATAAGATTCCACGGCTTAATTGGAATTTTTTTTCCCCTTCAATTGGCACTTTAGCACTTTGGGACGCTAAGAGCTAAATGTTCGGGCATTTTCCCCCCTTAAATTCCAGTCATAATGAAGTGGTCTTTTTAGGTGTGATGGAACTTTAATCCAGATCTTTTCTATTATTATTCGAAAGTACAAAAATTAGAGGTCGACATAATTTGTTTCTTCAGATTTAAGACTGTAGATCATTTAGGTTTTTAAGATTTGTATTTTTTATAAAATTTTATTGTTAAAAAAAAGAAGACACTTTGTTAAATCCTTAGATGTGTGATTTATGAGAAATTGATGAATAAAACGTTCTATAAATGAATTTTAGAATTGCAAACAAACGTGCCACGCACGCTAAAGAAAATATCTGCGTATGCTTTGTTTTTCTCAAAATCTCCTTTTTAGTATTCTGGTATACTTTCTTGAAAATTTACTCATTAATAGCGCTAATATTTTCCATAATGTGAAATGAGTCTATTTTCTATACAATGAACGCAATTTTTTTTTTCTGTTAAACGTTCGCAAATTTTAGGCGGGCTCAATATATGTATAAAAATTATAGGAAATTTGAATCATAAAATTTTAAAAATTTTAAATTTTGTTAAATTTAATTTTTGAAAATACAATTATGTTAAGTGTATAGAATGTCATATTTTTTAAAATATTCTGTAAATTTCTTAAAAATTTATAAATCTGTAGATTTTACGTAAGATGTACCTAAAAGTAAGATCACGAGTTCTACAAATGTAAATACTGGTTTTGATTATTATAATAATTGCTCATACATTATTACTTATATTTATAAGTGGGAATTTCTTTGCATAATCAGATGCATAAATATATGGATACCCCGATCTTAAACTATGCCTCTGATTATTTTTAATTTTAAAAGTGAGGATTATTTAAACTTGCCTTATAAAATAAACTCATTTTTACTTGTCATAGAAGTTACCTTAATATCTTACTGTAGCCCCTCAAGAACTTACCATCTTTAGATTGGTATGGGAAGCATGACACTTAGGCACCCTAGGTATCTTTTTCTTTCCATGGGATTTACTGTCTTTAATAAACAAGGATGACGTGCCCTTGAGATACCCCAGATATCCTTCCCTATTTTCAAAGCTTCTTCTAGTCAAACTTTTTTTTTTTTCCTCAAACAACTAGATCCCAATTACATCATATTTAGCGCGGCACAATCATATATGGCTCTTGCGCCATTAAAACTCCTCCATCCTTCGCCTTTCTCCAGTTTCCTACTGAATAAAAACAGTATTTGTTTCGTGTCCTCAAAAAAGTATCATTGTAAAGATACTCTGTATGTGTGCGATTGAAAGTAAAATCATGTGTGGCTGATACGTGAAATAACAAGCATACTATTATGTCTCATGCATTAAGCATATTTATTTGCTCTTGGAAAGTTTCTCAATGCTATGATATACATGAATGTATCACATAACCATCATGATGATAATAGTGAATTTTTATTGGCGAAAGAGCCAGACGTGGCCATACTGCGCCAAACAAGGTAAATCTGTGATCTATACAGTAAAACAATGAAAAAAGATTGATCGACAAGAAGGGTCAAGTGAGAAAGTAAAGTTTATTAGATCAACAGCCAGATATGGCTATATTGCGCCAAACAAGATTTAACTGTGGTCTAGACGAGAAGAAATAGAAGAAAAAACAAATTGGTCTACAAGAAGGAGGGTCGAAAATAGAGAAGGATCGCTAGGGTAACCCTGGGATGCGTCACCCGTGTTTACCAAAGGCGGTAAACCCCATGGGAAAGAAAAAGATCACTCGGGTGCCTCGGAGTCATGATGCCCGTACTTAACTAACGAAGGCAAGTCCCTGAGGTCCCTGATATAATCCCCAGGGGCAGGGTGCCCGGCTGTGCCCCCAGACGCCGAGTACCCATTTTAGTCGCCTCTTACGACATGCATGAGCTACAGTGGGACTATTCTATCATCCCCGGTCCACATAACCATCACTAACTGCTTATCGTTATGGAACTTATTGTTTATAAGCTATGTTTAAGCAATAAATTCCATAACTTTTTTATTGTTTTTTGATATATTTAACGCTTACTTAGTTAAATATTTGACAGCTTCTCCGTTTCTTTTTCTGTCTCTTTGGACTCATTTATAAAAACATATTTAATGTTATTCCACCCATGTTCTTTAAAACTTTTTCTACACTATTCTTACATATTCTAATGAAAAACACACGTTATGTTTATAAATACCCTTTACTCTTTATAAAAAAAATAGTTAATTTTTATATAAAATGAATTTTATGCTAAAAAAATAGATGTATTGATTTTTTTTTCCCATTTAAGTTTCATTAGAACTTTCATCAGTTTTATATTATTTCTTTAGGCAAAGAGTGGGAAAACATTTTAACTGCCAATTATAAAACAATGAACATGTCTTTGCAGACAGTTAACGAGCAACAAGTCATCCCGCCATCAGAAAAACTTGCCTCATCTGAGAATACTAAATACAAATAGTTGATTGCTTGACATTAGGTTTGACATGTATGAAGGACTTACTTTCAGGAGTTACGCCACTTTAAGTCTTCTCGAATCCTAAGTTTATCAAAAAGGGGGGAGGGGGTATTGGTAAAAATTTAACACACGAGAGTGATTTTTTTTCTTAAAAAAACCTGCTTTTGACAACAGAGGGAATTGCTAAGGTAATTTTGTGTTACCATTTTAAAGTGTCATACGTTAAACGGTTACAAAACAAAATTGACACAAATTCATAGGTTCTCTCAGATACCCGGTCTTCCTCGTAAGTTCGAGCCACAATCAGATGACGACGAAATAGACACCTGAACTGGCATCTCACTCTCCGCCAACGTGACGATTTTGAGGCCCAATAGATTTACGAATGTTTTTCAAAAGGTACCTGTTTTTGATGACAGAGGGCGTTGCTAAGGCAAGTTGGTATTACATTGTGAGCTAACATCTGTTAAATGGTCCAAAATAAATTTCACACTGACTCACAGGTCAGTTTTGATACGGTTATAAGTGACTCCCAAATCAAACTTTTTTTGCTGCCGTGACTTCATTTCCCGACGAATTGTCCTCGCCGATGAGGCTTGGATTCATCATAATTCCCCAAAAATCAACCAACAATCAAAACAATTAGTCGCTTCCGATGAATTTGCTCCAAAGAAGGACGTCATACTCACGTACTTCTTAGAAAAAGGAAAATCGATCAAAGGACAATTCTATAATGAGTTTCCTCATTTCTTTTTCTTACACTCTATTTCCGAATTCTAAATCGGATACATTTTTCCGCTCCCTCATTTGCACACAACTTTTGAGTTGTGGTGTTTCGATATCGACATCTTTCAAGGATATTTCAGAGATCACAGTTTCGAGCGTTTTGGCCTGCAATGTTCAAGTTTAGTTGGTTTTCAAATAATACTTCCATGAAAAGTACGGGGTAACAAGTGTGTGTGTGTGTGTGTGTGTGTGTGTGTGTGGACTTGTGTTAGTAACGTATTGGCGTATTTATTGTGAAAATGACATGGCAATGTGTGTATTGTAGCATATTATTGTTAGTAACTGATATGACCATACATGCGTGACGCTGAACATATTGTTATTAACAATGGTAACGTATTAGTTACTGGACAAATGCAGGATCCTGAATTTTGCATTCTATCAGTGGCTGATTTCAGACCCTAATACTTTGGCGGGCGCTTGTGAACTGGAAGAAGACTTCAGCATTGGTTTTCGTCAGATCGTATTTTCGAACTTATTGATGCAATGAAACTCACCATTAATGGAGCAGGTCCTGGCCACATCAATCCATCTTATAAGATCCTTCCACGCTTGGTGTGGTAATAAGGAAGGTGCTGCTTGGAACTATTCACAGAATCACTGACAAATTCAGAGTCCATCACCAACTTCCCTCGAGCTTTACTTCTATTTTGAAAAGCGTTATATAAAACTCTAGCAAACCAATCAGCCTCTGACCACCTTTTCTTCCTGCTTGTTGCATTATCTGGCGGAGATCCAAGTCATTCGACATGAAACCGACTGTGGCTGCACGTTAGCCATTCTCAATTTAAATTCCTCCCAGAAGCGAAAAATTGACGGAATTGGAAATTCGATAACCAGTATGTCTCTTCCATGATTCCAAAATTACGGATCCATCGCTTCTTAACCTGTTTAGCTGTTGTTGACGTTATTAAAACCAGCTAAACTGGTGAAATTTGGAAGGAAGTGCTAGATGAATATGAACGTCATGATCGAGGCTCAAAGTCGTGATTGTAATGGCGCGGAGTGTGTGTGTCATTGGTAGCACACTGCGTGGGTGTATGTGTTTTCAACGGTACGCGCAACTGGCAGATTGTTTTTTAGTCGATAACGCGTTTGATCCGGGCTTAATTGCTTTAGAATTCACCGGCGACCGTTCTATTTAATCTGAACGAACAATTGCGGCATTTTAGAGACTAGGATATATATCTATAACGCTATTCTTCCAATTCAATACCAGTATTGTAAGAGTTGATACTAAATATTTTGTTCATCATGTGACCAGATGAATTCGGTAACAAATTATCATTCTTTCTGTTTTACTTATTTTGACATTGTTGATTCAACGATGGCGAAACATTTTTTTTTCTATAAGACATAGTGCCTCATAGTACAGTAAATGTCGTATTCAAATCTACCCACGTTTCATCCTTTTAATATAATGATTTTAAAAAACAAAATCTAGTATTTTAATAGACATAGACACTGAAAATCTCTTATTTTGTCTTACACTAAATTTTTTTTGACATCATTTTATTTCATTCGGTTTTTTTTAATTCTAACAGACTTTTGACTTTCTTATAATTTTATTTATTTGCAATAAGAAGGAGTGCCCTAGGGTCAATGATTTTTTGCATCAACAGACTATGAAATATTTCGTATTGATAAAATCTGAAAAGAAAGTTTTAAGAATTGGGATAATTGATTCAAATGTTTTGAAATGGAGTACATTTTTCTGAGAAAGAGTGAGTCATTCTTTTGCTCCCAGATATATTCTCTATTATTTGAAGCGCAGCTTTTGTTTTCTATGGCGTTTACAAAAAAAAAATTCATGAAATCATATAAACCTTACGATTTACTTGTTTTTTGAAAATGTATTAAATCTGTTGTGAAATGGTACAAAAAGAACGAGAACCTATCTCCTGTATGATGAAATTTCGGCATGTAGTCCCCAAATTATTAGTAAAAGGAGTGTGGATTGATCAGTAGCCAATGATACGTTTTATCGGTCTGGTTACACATAATTACGACCGGAGACTGGCATTGCGTTTTTCATTTCGCGTGACTATTTGCGTAGATGAAGAGATTACAATTGATAGATATATTCAATACTCAACTAATTAACTATGTACTAATCTTTTCCGATGGTATAATGTCGTTACACATAATATTTAAATAATATATGATCAACGGAGTTAAATATTCTTGATAATAATTTATGTCAAATTAGCTTGGAATAAACAAGTTAATATTAATGGTTAACAATATTTAAATAAAAGAATAATAAAATTAAATAATGTAAGAATAAAATAATATATAATAATTAAAGTTAAAATAGTATAATATTACATTTAGAATTTTAAATAATACAAACTAAATAATAAATAAATTTAAACAATACTGCATGTAAAATAAAACCTAATAAATAGTTATATGCTTAAAATAACCTATTAATAAGGGATTAAGCTAATATAATAATAGGGATTGTAATTATTTATGACCAATACTCTCTTCAATAATAGTTGTATAAACAGATTAATCAACTACATTATGTTGACGGACAGGAGGTGCCGTTTAACAGTACGTTTTACTTTTTTACAAAAGTTTTGTATTTCCTTTATTAGCCTTGTATACTATCGCAAAGTATATCAGATCGAGGTACGATCATAGTTATTTTGTAACCAACTTCCATAAGCTAGAGGCTCCTGAGAGCAAGATCGTTTCTTACTAACTTCAACAATGCAATGGCTGGGCATTTGTTTTTAGTGTCTATTCCAATGTTTTTTTGTACATTCTGGTTTCATCCCGAAGATGAGTTTATTTGGCCAAAATTATAGGAACAGAAATGCAACAAACTTACCAAATGCTGGGCTTGCAGGAATACAATTTATGGCCTAGGTTGAGAATATTAACGAAAAATGAGACAAGGATTTTATAATTACTTGAGAGATACAAAGGCAGTCATAGAGATGCAATGAGGAAAATTGCAATGTTACAGGAGCTGAAAATGCCCCCATACCAAGATTTGTTTTTCAAATGTTTTATCCTAGTGTATTTAATACATGTGACCCAGGCCTGTAGTGGGAACAAAGTGTACTCAGATCTACTCTAAAATTCTGTACTCTTTCTTTCTGATTCTGGGCAGTCAAGGCACTGCTGTAAAACAGGGAAAAAGTTCTACTGGAAACAGCACAGGAAATGAGCCACAAATCTCAGGAATTCGCTCAGTTCAGAGGGCGGAAAAATATTGCTGGAATCATAGACGATTTTCGAAAAGAAGACGAAAATGTCTAAACTCTTGTGTTTTTGTGTATATATATGTTACCATAAATAGACTTTACTGGATGTGATATTATCTATCTGTATTTTTTGGATGTATTATATTGTATGTATGGCTGATCAATGAGTGTGGTAATGATATGTATTAACTGACATATTGGTAATATTATTAATGTATTGTGCAGTATGTGCGGTAGCGAGGTGACATGACAGTAACCGTGGTATTATTATTATTGATATTATTTTGTGTGTGTATTATTATTATTGTGCATGTGTGTGTGTATGGTATTATTGTAAAATTTATTTCAAGTAATAAAACAGTATTTATGAAGGAATTCAAAGAAATAATCAAAACAACGCTGAAATTTTGAATCGCCAGTAATTTTAATAGCTAGAAATTGGCTCGGTTTATTTTAACATCTTTGTTTATTAGGATGAAATAAAGTTCAATCATAATTAACTGGTCAAAACGTCAGAATCAATTTAACCTTTGACTTTGGTTCTTTAACAGAATAGTAAAATAAATAACAGAGGGGCATAGAAGTAGATCCTCATGTCATTTGCAAAATAATACTTTTATCATACTGTTGACTAGCAGATCAGATCAATACTACCAAATGCTGAATATTAACTTTCTCATTCTGTTGATAAGAAGCAGTCAGGCCTCCTCTCTCTCTCTCCTATATACTCTCTCTCACACACACACTACTAACTATTATTGTAGCGTTTTGTAAGGAATCAGTCATTTGTTTAATATTTTATTCCAGTCTACATATAAATCTGGAGGTTTTAATCAAATAGCCAAATGTGAAAACCCTCAGAAATCATGGAATGCCACAGCAGAACATAATCTGAACAGCTAATTCTTTCTCTTTACTCTGAAGCTTCAGGGATCTATATATGGACACTTCTTCATTCAACATTCACTGTCGGTTATGTATTCTGTTAGCTTGTCCAATCATCGTCTGACAGATAAAATCTATTTGCATCATAAAAGGGTAGATCATGCAAAGATGTTTTTAAGATGTCCGTTAAATTGATGAAACCACAATTTAATTCTTTCCTCTTTACTGAGGAGGGAAGAGATACTTCCAACAGCTGTGGTCTGCGATATCAAATGCAGTCACACTTTTGATTCGTGTTTCCGCATGTCTACTAAAATTCCCATAATAATTTTAGAAATAATATGTCTTTATTAATCATATTTGAAGCAATTGTTTCTGAATGAAATCAGCTCTTTTTTTATTTTATTCTTAAAAGAACTGTGTTTGAAATGGGTGTGCAAGATGGAATTGCAGTTCTAGAATGGAAATCAGACAATTGACTAGTTTATTGAATGAGTTTTTCATTGATTTTCTAAGGTCCACCATGGAATCACTGACACCCATGATCCAAAAAATCACTGCAAGCTTTTCGGTTGATGGAATCTCCACCTACTCAAGCAGTACTGCTGCAGCCTTGTTTTAATTTGTTAATTTCAAATTATAATGAGGAGTTTGGGCAACTCGACCTGGCAGGAATCTAATTTTTGATTAGACATGAAATGGCTGCAGGAAAAGA
This sequence comes from Nephila pilipes, assembly GCA_019974015.1. NCBI lineage: Eukaryota > Metazoa > Arthropoda > Arachnida > Araneae > Nephilidae > Nephila > Nephila pilipes. The sequence goes on from BMAW01026146.1 coordinate 1,221,376, forward strand.
GCCACCTATGGATGTTATCAGATTTGTTTTGAATTCATTTGTAAAGATAACTTTAGTAATAACACTGATTTATTCGCATTCTCTGTTGTCCAAAAAGACATTTACTTGTATTTTCATTATGACTATTTTCACCTTTCCAAAACCTGTAAATCTTGATAATAATGTAAAATTACATACTGAATGGCTCAAAAGCTTCAACTAGTACACTTTTTTAGTTAATTAAAATAATAAATTCAGAGAAGAAAAACGTCTTTAAAAGACTGAATGATTTTCAGGTCAACGTTGTTTAAAAAAAAAAAGATACTATAAAATTTAACAATATTTAAAAAATTAACTGACATAGTACTGTGCGGCTACTACTGTCCCAGTAGCCGTAATGAGCTAGTAGTCCAATAAATTGGTTGGCAAGACGGAAACAAGTCCTAACGCTACTAAAGACCGACCGGTGCACGGTAAATCTGTCAAATCACTCCCGATGGTGTGGTGGCAGATACCAGCGAAAGACAGGGCAGGCCTCCTCATCCTTGTTCCTGGACCGAGTTCAATTACGAAGTCGCAGCCAAAGTGCGCGTTGTTTCTGGTGAGACGTAACAAACGTCAATCAGTCAATCAAAAACACTCACCCCATTCGTATCAAATTAAAGCTTCATTCTACCGCGGACAATTTGGAACAAACTTTTTTACAAAATTCAGAATCATGTTTGGGGAAATAATGTATCTGTAATTATCTCTTAAAGTGCTATAAGCTGTGGAAAAAAACAATTATTTCTCAGGTTTCAAAACAGGAAAAAAATAAAAAGCATCCTATTACATTTACAAGTCAGGAACGCTATCTTTGGGAAAAGAACCAGGCGAAGCTGAAGTATTTCTCTCTGAGATTTCTGCAGCTAGAAAATGTCTTGGAGACCTAAGTCTAGTAAAGCTATCTAAAAATGCTAAATCCACGACTTTATTTGGGGCCTCTAAAATTCAAAATATTAAGATCAGATTTAATCAAAAGTGGGTTAAAACTTATATTTTCAGTGGTTTTTTTTTCTTTCATGTGTCAATTTAAATAACTGTAACTTAGAGGTTATTGAATTTAGGTTTAAAAAATTCTTCCAGTTAATAATTGCTATAGAGCTAAATGGTATTACAAAAATAAAACCATGATAGTATAGATTAAATTTTAAGTTGGATTGGAAGAATTTAATCACTATTTCTTTTACTTTATTTCAATTACCTATTTGGAATTCTCTTGGTTTTTTCTGTTCAGATTGCATCTCCTCAGTCAGAAGATACTTTTTTACAGTTTAATTTAATTAATTTTAATCTTCTATTGTTTTAAATCTTTTTTTCGTCAGATCAAATCTTCCAAGTAAAGAAAATCAATACGGACCTTTTTTCAGCTAAAGTTCAATAGATCATTGAAAAGATTTAAAAAACCAATATCTTGGTGATTTTTTTCAAATAATCCTTTTAGCTCTACACTACTCAAGCGTTTTCTCAACTTTTTTTAAACGTCAGGATCAAAATATGGGAAGGTCTTCAAAATATAATTATTTGTTTGGGAACTATTCTCTTCGTTAGGCCATTATCCTATTATTTTTTTTTTTTAGATTTAGAAATTAAAAGTTACAGACTTGTATAATAATTCAATTTCCATGATTTGTGACTGGAAGTGCATTGTCTTGATGGAAGAGGATCTTTTATTTGTTCAGCGTGAGGACGTTTTATTTCTTTGCTCAATCAGTTGCAATAACGATGCAATACTCTCCAGTTGTTCCCTTTTTTTGATGGTCGGTTACATAGTTCCTGCTTTTAAAAAACCATTGATATCCACCTTGCCAGTGATTTCCTGTCTTTGCTTTCTTTGAAGCCATTACCTTCATAAACCCACTGTTTTGGTGCTTTACTGTCACTGGGTATAACGGGTGTTCTCATTTTCGTCCTGATTGCCGACTCAGGATTCGTCGTTGTAGATCTGAAAGCGCCAAAATAGCCTCAGACAGGCCACACACGGAGATGGCAGCCTGAGATGATGCGGCATCAATACGGTTACTTTAACCCAGCTGGTTTTCTGTCAAAGGTGGAAGAAAAAAAACCACTGTACATCTTGATATATTAACTTCGTTATTTCTTTTGCTGATTCGTCGGTCCTCAACACCATATCGTGGTTTGTAATCAATCATTCAGGGACGTGCCCGCTGGGCGAAATGGAAACGGAAACGTTCATTTTTTGTTCTTTTTTAATACATTTTAATAATTTTACCAAATTTTGACTATTTACTTAGCCATGAGATTTTCTTAACACCATCCATCGGCACGATGTCTTTCAGTTAAGCCTTTTTCATCATTTAATGTCTGCCTTGACTCACTTTTTTCTCATTTTTAAATAAACACGCTATAGCACCTATCCAATAAAAGTGAAACCATCGATAAATAGCAATAGACAGTTGTGGTGCATCTGAGATGCTTACTCAGCTGAATACCTTTCAATACTTCAGGTGCATCAGTTTTCAGAACTAGATTGAACTACCTATATAAATCCCAGAATTATCCGATGAGCATGGCTCCCAAAGTGGGGCAGGGCCTCTGAAGCTATGGGTGCTATAGGTCACAGTGAGCATTACAGCTCGCTAATAATTTTTCAATGTTTGTTCAATGTACAGCTATTTTGAACTTGTGATCATTCTAGCTTTTTTCTTGGTGCAAATGTTTCCTTGCTTTTGACTTTCTTAATAGCATGATTCGTACTTTTGGCTTAGAATGGAACAATGAAATATATTTAATTCAAAAGCACTTCACAGATCAAAAGGTCTTCTGAGCATACAAGGAGTTTTGTTTATCAATGAACATTCACACACAAAATCAATTGAGCCGTTGTAAAAATATTTTTTAATCAATCTATTTTTCAAAATGAATCAAATGAGAGTCAACATTCTATCAACTTTTGACAATATATATGCCTATATATACTTTCTATACTAATGGAAGTTGAAGATTGGAGTGGGGTGTAAAATGAATTTAAATAATTCTTCAATAGTTCTATCAAGTAAGGAAAGCCTTGTTTTAAAGTTTGATTTCAAATGTCACAAAATTACATATTCTCTAATTACACTTATGGGATTTTTTTGAACTTTTATAAACACTTTCAGCATTAAATCAAACTTTACTAGCAATAAGGATACAGATTGAAATAGCTGTACAGATAAAATTTAATGAATTTAGCTTTACTTTTGTAAGCTACTGGTGAAAAGGAAATATTCATCCACAACCAATCATCTGTGACGCTACTTAGCTATTCCAGTTCATTTGTCCTTCAGGTTCCACTCCTTTACAGCCAATGAAGGTTTTCTCTTTTTTTTTTTTTTTTTTCCCAATCATATTGTCATCAGTTGTCAAACACGAAATGGTGTGTCAATTCTATATACTGATTTATAATTATATGAATAGTTAAGAAATAGTATATTTATTCTACATGTTGGCCATGTATATATGAGGCGGGTGGTTGTCTAAAGCTCGTGTGTCTACTTTGATTATTTTCTACTCCAAGGGCAACCTTAGCCCATCAATCTATGTAACACTGCTTTGAAGCCAGAATATTAGTAGATTAAGACCCTTTTATTTCCTAGATTCTTTATTCATTCTTTGTTCTATTCCTTCTGAATTCCTTAAAGCTAAAATCTCAAAATGCATTTCGATGATTACTCACTGCAGAATTATTTTGCATATAATACTATATTTATTCTTTACATTTAATCTATTATTATTACTCAATCTAGAATAAAATTGTTTTCTATTTCAGAATGTTTGTAGCCACCAAATTAATAAAAAAAACAGCTTGAAGGTGAAGAAGAATCAGGTGTATATGAATGAACAGAACAGAGAAAAAAAAGATCAGAAGAACATGAACAAATTAAATATGAAAAAGGAGGAACAGAATTAGAGACACTGAATGCAGTGTTCTTGAATAAGCAGATAAGGAATTAAAAAACTGAAAACTTTTGAACACAAATAAGAAAAACAGAGGAGAGCTACTTGGGCAGTTTCTTGCCAACAACGAAGAAACAGTTGAAACAACAAAGAAGATGTTCTCAACGAAACTCCAGCAGGATGCTACTAATGCTGGGTGGTTTTAAAGAATGATGGCATTTTTTTATCCTGTCCCTAACATGGAATGACTTATATATCCATCTGAGACAAATCATTTGACTCAGTGATATTAGGGTGGGAAATCATTATTGTCGCCTTAACACACAGCAATCGGAAGATTATTTCTCATATAGACATCAAACCGAAACACGTGGCTGTCGTGCAATTCAAGTCATTTACTTTTTTGGCAATGACAGCACTTCAGTGGGTCTTGATCTGATCTTTTTTAATGAAATATCAAACTCCTTTACATTAACCGTACATAATAAAAGGTTGATTCTTGTGCACATATAGATTCAGCTTTGAAGCTGTCTTGAACAGGTGGAAGAAAATATCTTTAACTGGTAACATTATTGATTTCCTCAACTATAACAGGATTGTTTTTTATTTAAAATAACTATACCTTTGTTCGACGGTTCTATCTGCGAAAATTTTGCATTTTATTTTTCTATCAACTCCTACTGATTGGCAACACTTTCTTCTTGTTTATTTGCTTACCCGGAAAATGCAAATACGTAGC